>CAKOFV020000009.1:0-69120 GCA_933228805.2 Hipparchia semele
CGAGGGTGACGGAAAAAAGTTTGGGTGATAGTGGGTCCCCTTGCCTTACACCTTTTTTGATCTCGAATGTTTCCCCAACCCTGTCTGTTTTTATTTTAGCCGTCATATTTTTGTAAATATTTTTAATTAAACGAATATATTTTCTGTCTATACCCTGATTCCAACGCTTCCCAAAAGCTTCCCAAATTATTTCATGTTTCAGAGAGTCAAATGCCTTGTTATAATCTACAAAAGCTAGATAATAGGGCATACTATATTCATTGCATTTTTCTATAACCTGTTTTATCGTATTTATATGATCGACCGTTGAAAAGCCACTACGAAATCCAGCTTGTTCTTTCGGTTGGTTCTCATCCAGAATTTTAGTAATTCGATCAAGTATTATCTTTGAAAAAATTTTATAAAGGTTAGACATAAGACTAATGGGTCTATAGTTGTTGATGTCATCTCTATTTCCTTTCTTGTGTAATAATATAATCGTTGATGTTGTCCATTGAGTTGGTATTTCTTCTCTTTCCAAAATTTCATTAAATAGGTCTAATAAATGTTTATCTATGATATTCAATGTGCCTTTTAAAAGTTCGTTGGATATTCCATCTTCTCCTGGTGATTTCCTACTTTTTTGTGATTGTATTGCTTTAAATATTTCACTTCTCAATATTTCGGGTATTTCATCTTCGTTTTCTTTGTAATCCAGATTTACTGATAATGAAATTTGGTCATTGTATAGGTTACTATAAAATGTTGTCGCTGATTTTGGTATCTCATGTTTTTTGTGAAGTCTTTCTTAGTTTTTTTATCTTTTATTTTTGGAATCCAGGGGGTATTTTCTTCTAATTCTTTGAGTGCTTTTTTGACGCCTCCTGTGGTTTCTATGTGGAATAAAAAATTTAGTGTTCTTGTTTCTTGTCTGTCTTCTAATGCATTCATTGATTTTCTTACTTATCTTTGAGATTTCTTTCCTATCTTTAGGTTTTTCTTGACTTAAAATTTTTCGTTTCATCATTAGTTCTTTGGCTTCTCTACCAATTTTGTCTTTATTTGCTCTACTTTGTACGTACTTCAGTTCCGTTTCTTTTTGTTCTTTTTCTAAAATATCATACCTTTGTTGTATGGTATATGTTTCTTTTATGTTGCTTAACAAAGAGCTTTCCAATTCTTTTAAAATTGGGCCGGGTATAGGAAGAATCACTTGTTGTTTGATATTCTTTATAATTTTCCTAGACTGTTTCATTTGGGTTCCATAAATTCTACCGCGTACCATCCTATGGTCAGTATTAAAGTTAAGTTGATTTACGACACTGACATCCATAAACAATTTAGGTTTGTTTGTCATTATAAAGTCAATTTCATTTTTTATATTGCCATTTGGCGACATCCACGTCCACTTTCTACCAGGTTTTTTCTTATAAAACGTATTCATGATTATATTCCAGGGTAAAATCCATACACCTTTGCCCATTATTGTTTCGCTTTCCTGATGTATAAGGTCCTACAAGTTTTCCGTCATTACTCATTCTTTTACCTATTTGACCATTCAGGTCGCTCATTACAATAGTTATCTTGTGTACTGTGTTCATTGTTACATTTAATTGGTTGTAAAAAGAGTCTTTTGTTTCTTCATTTGTAGTTTCCGTCGGTGCGTATATTTGTACTATTGACATGGGATCTTTATAACCAGGTAGATTAATATTTAGGACTGCTATTCTGTCTGAGACTCCAACAAACTCTTGAATGTTGTTTTTCAGGTATTTTTTTACTAAAAATCCGACACAATACAATCCCGGTGTCTCATTCTCAAAATAGAATATATAATCTTCGTATTCCTCTATTTTCTCATCTTCTCTGCGAGTCTCGCTTAAGCCTATTATATCCCATTTAATTGGTTCTAAAGCATGTTCTAATTCTGTAGTATCGCTAACAGCGCCGCCCCGACACTGGCTCGGCAATGCACACGAGCACCTGTCGCACGTCTACTCGCACCGGCGGTTCGCGTAATACTGACGTTGCAACATTGCTCATGAACACACGAGACAGTGTATACACTACATCCCTCCCACGTTAAATAAATAAACAACTAAGATAATTTCAAGAGTTCACTTCTATATAATAATTTCCGGAATCACTAAATCCTCAAATCATAGTAGTGACATGAGTTAGACTATTCCAAAGTTTTGGTATAGTTATCTGCACGATACAGCTTTAGAACATCAGCACATATATAATAAATCTCAAATTCAAATTCATAATTATGACAAGTCAAGAATCTACCACCGGTTCGGAATAATAATAATATGCTAGCAATTATTTTCTAATCACTTATTCAATCTTCCCTCAGTTACAGTTTATTCACTGATTCCATTACTTTGTCTATTCTTCTCATCCTGATCTTTCTCCGGTACTGTTGTCCACTGGCCTTCAATCTTTTTAAGATGAACTACATTCCTTAACTAACTTAGTCACTTTCATTTAGTGTCGATTCTGTAGTTCCTCTCCGTACTCTTTTCCTTTCTCTTTCTGAGTGATATCTCGTCGATTCTGTAGTTCCTCTCCGCACTCTTTTCCTTTCTCTTTCTGAGTGATATCTCGTCGATTCTGTAGTTCCTCTCCGCACTCTTTTCCTTTCTCTTTCCGAGTGATATCTCGTCGATTCTGTAGTTCCTCTCCGTACTCTTTCCCTTTCTCTTTCTGAATGATATCTCTGTTTCTCACTTCAGTGACTATTCCTAATCAATCCATTTTATCCACAATTGTTTAAAATAAAAAATTTTTTTTTTTTTTGCAGGATTTCACAAAATTTTTTGTCATCTATTTTTTCGCGGCCACTTTACCTTAGAAAATAATCGACCCTTCCTTACGATTCCGGAATGGCCTTTGCGTATGGCATCTATAACATTCTTATGCAACTTCTGAGGTATCACCATCCGGTTACCTCTGAGCAATATAAAGCATAGTTCGATCTCAAAAAAATTGTTATTCTTTACGAATTCATCCTGGTTGCGCTCATAAATTCATTTTCCAGTTTAATGGTGGTCGCATGACCAATAATATAATTGTTCCAATATTTAAAATTTCCGATTTAATGGAGGCTTATTTCCAAAACCACTTTATATTTCCAATTTAATGGTGGTTGCATGACCAATAATACAAATATTCTTATACTTGAAATTCCCAATTTAATGGAGGGTTTTCCAATACCACTAGATGTTTCCAATTTAATGGTGGTCACATGACCCGTAATACCAATATTCTGGTATTTGAAATTCCCAATTTAATGGAGGTTTATTTCCAACACCACTTTATATTTCCAATTTAATGGTGGTTGCATGACCAATAATACAAATATTTTCATACTTGAAATTCCCAATTTAATGGAGGTTTTTTCCAATACCACTAAATGTTTCCAATTTATTGGTGGTCACATTACCAATAACATAAAAGTTGTTATATCTGAAATTCCCATTTTAATGGAAATAATCTTCAACAAGTGCTTCAATATAAAAATACTAAAATCACACTCAATGTGTCCATTTTAACAAATTATAACCTTTTTCTATATACAGAAACCAAAAGAAAATCGACCTATATTGGTTTAATTGTAAGTAATTTTATGAACTCATCTCCTGGAATGAATTACCTGGCTTTGTCAGATTATAAAATCGCACAACACTGTCCAACCAATCACTTAATCGTCACATTACCAAAGTAATCTTAAACTGACAACACTACACCAGAAAATCAAATAGAAACAAAAAATACCGATTGACGGTTGACAATACACACGTTGCGAGTCTCATTTTAATGGACCGAACGAGCGAGGAGCAATGGTGTAATGCTCAATGAATAGTAATACCAACGTTATAAGACTACCGTTACTAGATGGCACTTTAAATAATAATCACTTTAATTTTAATCTCCGACACGGCCAGAACTGACAATCACACGTTCCCGTGTGGCAATGCACTTGTTGACAGGGAAAGGAAACATTTGAGATATACTACTTATAAGGTTCGGACTACCTGAAATGTTATTTAAAATCAAATAACTCAATTTAACTGTAACCAATTAATTAATTGAAATCATAACTATCCGAATGAAAAGTTCCCACTAATTTAAATTGATCAATATCTCAGTCACACATCAATACAGAATCCATTAAAGGGACCAGTAACTGCTTAGTCGTACAATTTTAGGACCGACTGCCACCTGCAGCGCGTAACTACAACAGCGACCATCGGTCACGCAAGTTAACCAAACAAAATCAAATACACTTGTATACCCACAGGTATTCGGGTTGCATCAAATTGCCAATTGTAGTCTTCTCAGAACCCGGACCACCCTAGGCCAAAACTGTAGTTTCCTCAAGACTCGAGTTTCAAAGCATAGTCGGACGCTCATTACACCAACACAAAGTGAAAGCGATACGTCCGATGTCTGCAGATACGTCCCGCCAATGCGTACGTTTAAGCATCTTTATCAACATGATTGTCACTATCGTTATCTAACTTTAAGGGAACTTCACATCCAGGCTACCTTCGAAATCTATCGTGAGTGTACTTGTAAGTACGCTTATTAATCAATGACTTCAGAACATGTCAGTCTTCATCTAAGATTTCTGTTAATTTAAAGGACCTTTAAACTTTGGATCTAACTTAAAATGGAAACTTCATTTAAAAATGAAAACTTAAATCTCATCAGCTCAAACTAATGGACTCGATTGTCAACGGTACTCAACATAATCACTCGTAGCGTAACCCAAACAAACAAATTAAGGTTTATTATTTTGGTAGACTCTTTATTGCGACGTCTGTTCCGTCACAAAACACATATACAATTTCCATCCAGTTACTAATACGCGTAACCTCTATCCGGTTACTGCAATCCATAACCTCCATCTGGTCATCGACTTAACCAAACCAAACACCTCTATTTGGCGTTCTCACAGAGCGGGAACGCAAAACAACAAAACAGTAACAAATTTAGCAATGAAATAAGTTTTCTCGACAACTTACAAAATTAGGCATTACTCTTTTATTTACAAGTTCTCGCAATGAACATCAACGCAATATCCTCTAGTTAAGATCACTACCTTCTATAATGACTACTGCGGCTACTAATAATCAACGCAATACATTTAGTCTGAGCATGTTGCCCTCAACCAAGTTACAGTCCCACTTTGATCTCATTTTAACTCAGCATTAATCTCAACTTCATCAACTAAAAAGTCTCAAAGATCATTGAACAAAGAATAATAAACACGGAACCCCTTAAAGAATCATAGCATTGATATACATTACTGTTGAATGACTTCACAAATGTCGCAATAGCTGTGCCTTCTTAACCCCCTTTTTCCTAATTGCAACCCTCTCCTATTATATTCCATGTGCATACATATTTGTCTGCAGTCTGTGGTCAGCTGTCAATATCAATTGTTATTATTACACTGCTGTGTTCTGTGAATTAATTAAATGGTTGCTTTATTTAGTAAAAACGGGTTTTAATATTTATCAACGTCTTAATACTTGTGTAACTTGTAAAACCGTGAAATATCTTACATGCTAACTGGCTATGGAATCGCCATGGCATCGGTCATCCTCAAAGGATCTCTCTGATCCATGCATCCACGTAAACATAATATTATATTGGTTTAGTTTATTTAAATATTAGCATGTAAGTTTATCTTTTTATTATTGCAACACCTCCTGCTGTTTGTTTATTTTTTATTTTCCTTAGCTATAAGGTTGTTTGGAAGAGTTCGCCTTTTAGCGATAAGGCTACCTTTTTATATCAACAATCGACATAATATATCTTGTTAAGTTTACTTTTTTCTGTTGTGGTGCAATAAATAATAAATGAATCGCCACTATTCACTGTGCATCCACACACGGGATCGCACACCACCCCTAGTTTCCACGAAACTACTGGAACGTAAGCTGACCCCACAGAAATTTTAATTTCCCATTTACCTTAATAATCAACAATGATTCTATGTTAACCTTCTCATAAGAGGTTAGGAAGAGGTTTCTAGCTAACGAAACTAATGTGGCCATAAAATCATGTCCCATGGCATGAAGTCATGTGGGTATAAAATTCTAACGTGGCATGAAGCTACATCTGTGGGTATGAAATTACCATCTCACTTTTGATGACGACAAAGGCACCCCTGGCCGAACATCAGAAGCAAAACGGAAAAAATTAAACTAACAACCATACGACTATAACTGAGCATTATTGAACGTGATTATCTCATGAAGGAGACGATACACCTCACCGAGCAACTAATAAAAGAAATCACCAACTATCTCAATAAAAATAACTACCCGCAGTAAGGTTATATCGTAACCATTGCGTAATAAACACACGAGACAGTGTATACACTACAAATTCAAATAATGATTCTTGTGTCCGTAGTGTTCTTGTGTTAAGTGTTGAAATATACCGGTTGAAATTTTAATGGTTGTACTCCCTGAAAGAGGTGAATGTGCTCATGAAACTGAACAACTTTCCCCAGGGAACATTTTTTTTTTTCATATTTTGACCTATGTTCCCTGGGGAAAGTTGTTCAGTTTCATGAGCACATTCACCTCTTTCAGGGAGTACAACCAATGAAATTTCACCGTGTATATACCATGACATTTCAGTGTATTATATTCCTTTTCCTTTATCAAGTGTATATCTGGGGGGTATCGGTCTAAAGGCCGCTGCATACGTAACGTGCACGGGACGGGACGGGACGTGGACGGGACGGGGACCGAACGTGGTTAGTAAACACGGACGGGGATTTTTAATGCATACGCAACGTAGCAATAACTCAGAACTAACGTGCTAGTGATGTGAATAAGGAAAGATGGATTTTTCATTTGAAGAATTGGCTTTAATTGCTATTGCTTTAGATGACGAAGAAGCTACGGCCGTCAAGAGGAAAAGAAGATTTTCTGTACATCCTACATAGCAGAAAAGAGAACAAGAAGGAGAATACCACACTCTTTACAAAGAACTTTTGGATGACGAGATATTAATCAATTTTATAAGTATTTTCGTATGACAAAAGAATGTTTTGCTTTACTGGAAAATAAGCTGAGTCCTCATTTATTAAAGAAAGATTGCAAAATTATACAAAGCTGGATGTGATCGTACACACTCGATTAGTTTTTCCATTCGTCCATTTTTGCTTGGTAGGTAAATACGCAAACATCACTACTTAGCTCTCCGGAGCGAACGGGGCGACTGTGCATACGCAGCGGAATCACGGACGGGACGGGGCACGCGCGGAACGGGACGTGCTAAACATCGTCGCCGACGATATTTTTCCCGTTCCGCGCGTGGCACGTTCCCGTCCCGTCCGTGCTCCGTGACGTATGCTCTTTCGTTTACATTTTCTATGAAACGATATTTCCAAAACTTCACGTCCCGTCCCGTCCCGTCCCGTGCACGTTACGTATGCAGCGAGCTTAAATCCCCTCGGGGACCAGCCGTATTGGGGATGTTTTTTTTTATATTGTGACTAGCTTTAACCCGCGGCTTCGCTCACGTTAGGTTCGATTTTTTAACCCCCTATTTAACCCTCTTGGGGTTGAAATTTTCCAAAATCCTTTCTTAGCGGATGTCTACGTCCTAACAGCTACCTGTATGCTCAATCAGTCCAGTGGTTAGAGCTGTGCGTTGATAGATCAGTCAGTCAGTCAGTCACCTTTGCCTTTTATATATTTAGATTTATTTTTGTTGCTATCTTTTCCTTTTGATTACCGGTGTCTACTATTTCCTATGCCTTATTAGAAGTTTTTTCGGATAACGAAGTAGATCTCGATCTCAAGTACGCAAACGGGTCGGTTCTGTGTAGTTTTGCTGGGGTGGGTTTGTTGCTAACTTGTTGAGAATTTGTTCCTGGTGATGTCGAGGTCTCTCTTTTCCTTTTTTCGTTCTCCTTTTGTTTTATTACAACCTTGTCACGATGAATGTAAACTTCATTTCCCTTTTCTCTTTCTTGTTTGAGTTGACTTCTTAACTCTTTGCGTTTTTGTAATGTTTCTTTTGAAAAATCATGTGTTATATAAGTGTTCTCAGGCATTTTCTTCTTATTTTTGATAATTTCAATGTTTTTATTATAGGTTGTGAACGAAAGTAGTATGGGTCTGGTCTTTATAGCGTTTTGTTTCCCAATTCTGTGAATTTTATCAATATTTAATTTTTCTATTTTTACATCCATATTATTAAACTAGTAGGGCGCGTGGGTGCGCGGCCCGCTGCAGCGGACCGCAGTTTTTCTGCTCTTAGACTTTCAGTGCTTGATCATTTTCTACCAAAAAACTTTCTCAGATAGACACCGTAATTTGTATGGCCGCCATCTTGAATCCGCCATTTTGGTATTTTTTTTTCAACTCACTGCTAATTGGATGAGGTTTCGAGTGACTTTTGTTTGAACACTCCCCACCTATCTTCAATATCATGGCCGTGCTCCTCTTCCGTCTCCGAAATCCTCAATCATCAGCTCTTTCCATTTTTTTCCTCCAAATGAATTTATGTCCTCTATACGAAACCATCAGAAATTTTGAAAAGAAACCGTATTAAAGTCTTGCATATACTTGTATGAAAAATATAAATTCCGCCATCTTGAATTTTTTTCTATTCATCAAGTAGACCTTCGGGTCCTAATTAATTTTCACCAGAAAACCATTCATCCATCTTTTATACTCTCCGAGATAGACACCGACTAAATTTGTATGGCCACCACCTTGATTCCGCCATTTTGAATTTTTTTTCAGCTCCCTGCCAAATGGATGAGGTTTCGAGTGACTTTTGTTTGAACACTCCCCACCTATTTCCGATACCCTGGCCGTGCTCCTCACCCGTCTCCGAAATCCTCAACCTGATGGTTGGTTGAGTGCTGATGCACTCTCCATATTTTAACCCCAAATGAATTTTTTTCCTCTATACGAAACCATTAGAAATTTTGAAAAGGAACCTATTAAAGTCTTGCATATATTTTGTATGGAAAAAAATAAATTCCGCCATCTTGAATTTTTTTTCTATTCATCAAGTAGACCTTTGAGTCCTGATCATCCTTTTCAAAGAAACCACTCTTCCATGTTGTACACTCTCTAAGATAGACATCGACGAAATTTGTATGGCCGCCATCTTGAATCCGCCATTTTGGAAGTTTTTTTCGACTTTCTGCCAATTGGACGAGGTTTCGAGTGACATTTGGTTGAACACCCCCCACCTATCTTCGATACCCTGGCCGTGCTCCTCACCCGTCTCCGAAATCCTCCATCATCAGCTCTGTCCATATTTTAGTTCCGAATGAATTTTTGTTCTCTATACCAAACCGTGAGTGAAAAAAATTTTTTTCATACAAAATTTTACAGGAGAGGTGATCAATGAGCCAGTGAGTGAGTCAGTCAATCAGTGAATCAGCACGAGTAGCTATATATATATTAACTAGTAGGGCGCGTGGGTGCGCGGCTCGCTAAAGCGAACCGCTGTTTTTCCGTCCACCAAGTAGACCTTCGGGTCTTGATCATCTTTTTCCAAGAAACCACTCTTCCATCTTTTATAGTCTCCGAGATAGACATCGTCGAAATTTGTAGGGCCGCCATCTTGAATCCGCCATTTTGATTTTTTTTTCAGCTCCCTACCAATTGGATGAGGTTTCGAGTGACTTTTGTTTGAACACTCCCCACCTATCTTCGATAGCCTGGCCGTGGCCCTCACCCGTCTCCGAAATCCTCAACCATCAGCTCTCTCCATATTTTTGTTCCGAATAAATTTTTGTCCTCTATACGAAACCGTGAGTGAAAAAAAATTTTTTCATACAAAATTTTACAGGAGAGGTGATCAATGAGTCAGTGAGTGAGTCAGTCAATCAGTGAATCAGCACGAGCAGCTATATATACAACGTTAGTCACACTTGAAGCAAAACCTGAAAGTAGTTTGTTCAGAATCAGTAATAGAATCGAATCCAACTATTTTTATACCGTGTTATATTTTTTCCAAACAAAAATTTTAAAACCCTGCAAGCGTAGACTCCCTGGTTGAATGATAGGTATCATCTGATACCGTACGGCAAACAGAGTCACGTGGCAAACATGTCACGTGCCCGCGATCAAGGACATACGCGCCGCCCGCGATCAAGGACGCTCCCCGCAGCGCCCGCGCACCTCGTTCTCAAGGCTCGTTTACAGAAACTTTACTGGGTACTAGTAAGCTTGCTTAATTGCAAAAAAAAAATATTTTAGTTTGAGTTTAGCTTGTATGTTTAATTGCAAAAAAAAATATTTTAGTTTGAGTTTAGTCTACGGCAATCTACGAGAAAAGTTGAAGGCCGGGCTAGTTTATTTACATGTAAGCGTGTTTCTTACTTGCTAGTTACTGTTGTTACACTTGCTATACTTGCTAGCGGGTTCTACACGCCATCGTGCCGGAACGCTAAATTGCTTGGAGGCACGTCTTTGACGGTAGGGTGGTAACTAGCGACGGCCAAGGCCTCCCACCAGACCAGACCAGAGACAATTTAGAAATTATAAATTCTCAAATTGCCCCCGCCGGGAATCGAACCCGATACCTCCCAGTTATAAGACACCACTGCGCCAGGGAGGTCGCCAATCTTAGCTACTGAGCGACTAGAAAGTTTAGTGAGTTTTCGTCGCTATTGCACTAGCTAACTCGCCCGTATCCAAACTCACTGGTTATTGGC
This sequence comes from Hipparchia semele, assembly GCA_933228805.2. Classification (NCBI taxonomy): domain Eukaryota; kingdom Metazoa; phylum Arthropoda; class Insecta; order Lepidoptera; family Nymphalidae; genus Hipparchia; species Hipparchia semele. Next base: position 10,694 of record CAKOFV020000009.1, read on the forward strand.
AAGTAAACTTGCTCATTCTCATGGAATCGCTAAACGCTCCTCGATTCACGCTGCGTCCGCGTCGGCGTCGGCGTCGGCGATCGACGTCAGTCGTCACTCGTCAGTCAAAGTAGTCATTTGCACCCACGTTTTAGTTACTGCTGCAAAAATGAACTTTACTAATATGCAATACACCAAAATGGTGCGAACGTTGGCGGTTTGCGGTGATAATTCTAAATATCTACTTACTTAATTATGGAAGTGTAATAGTTCAGATGATGATCATGACATACTCGTTCAAACGCGTGCTATCGTCCTTCATACCGCGTAAATACTTAATTATGGAAGTGTGACAGTGTATTGTGATGATGATCACGTCATCTGGATGATCAAGCGTTTTCTTGCCATGCTCGCTACGTGGCTGACCACGATCAGCTGACGCCGCGCGACAGTGACGGCTTGCGGTGACCATGTTTTTGCGAGGACAATGACAAAACACAACAAGCTTATAACTTCGTAAGTTTTCATTATAATTTTTTAAAATTTTGTATAATTATTCCTTATGTAAAAATATTTGAGACGTGTTTCGGTTTTTGTGTCAAGTATGACTAACGTTGTATATTAATATATCAATTACTCTTTCAATAAGGCCTAAATGATTGTTCTCAACTTCTTGTATTCCATGATTTAAAACATTATTTCTTCTATTCATATTTTCCAAATGGTTGACTTTGCTATTTAATGTTTCTATTTGTAATTTTAGGATTTTGTTTTCTTCCGCCAATGGTTTGATTTTATCATCTAAACTTTGCATAATTTTATCAGTAATAACATTAGTCTGCTTTCCCATTTCAAGTTTCATCAAGTTAAATAACGTCGACGTTTGTTCAGACATTTTTGTAGCCATATTTTGAAGCAATAACAAAACGCTTATCAACGTAAAATGGAACGTACAATTCGCTGTTATGTTGGTAGCACTGTTAGGTATATGTCAATTCGTATGCAGCTAACTTCGTGATTGTTTATATTCTTGAAATGTCATAAAATGACTGTTCGCTTTTGATTGTTTCAAAATGGTTTAAACATGAAGTTTCAAAATAGCCGAATCAGATTTTCTTACTTGGAAATACGTTGTGTGGTGCGTTGAACGATGAAAAACTTGCAACTTGCATGTGTATTCTTCACTAATCTGTTGATTTTGATGTGCGAAAACTGTGTTAGACGTAATTTTCCCAACTTTTTAAATTAATTATCGCGAGCGATTTGACAATGAGTGTCGGTTCGTAGACAGCCGGAACCGGAAAGCGTACGTTACATTTACCAAAGTTAAATTTCAAGTGACAAATGACAAGTGACGTTTGAACGTTTGACTGCTCAAAGCGCGGCAAATTAAATGACAACCTACGGAGCCATAGATAAGAAACATAGATAGTATTCAACTTAATGAAGAACGAAGGGACTTCATTACATAAACTTTTACAAGCACTTTTGAATTGTCAATGAATCTACCACAATGGCAAATAACTTTAGCTTTGACTAGTTAAATCTAATAAATGTCTTTTGATAAAACTTAGTTATGATGTTTCATTTGTTATTCAGTATATTTTTAAAAGCACGAAGAATGAAGTAAATATGTAAAATGTTTTCGAGGTTATGTAGTGTGATAATAATCCTTTAGGGGTGAGCAGTTTTTTCCCTTAAATCACTTAGTTTGTGTATTTCCTGGTCCAATCTTGCCATTGTTTTTAAGATTTTATATGGGACTAGCTGATGCCCGCGACTTCGTCCGCGTGGATTTAGTTTTTAAAATCCCGCGGGAACTTTTTGTTTTTCCTGGATAAAAAGTAGCCTATGCCACTATCCAGGTCCTCAACTATACCCATACAATAAAAATTCTTTTCAAAAAACCGACTTCAAACGCCACTACAAAGTATAAAAATAATTTTATTTTGTACACGTTTGTTGAAGTCGGGCGGCTTAAATAGAAACGATGAAACCGATACGCGATGCTCGCCCGATTTCAATAAGCGTGTCTCTTATAAGTCACCATAAGGTAAGCGTCGCGCATCGATTGCATCGTTTCTAGTTAAGCCCGCCCGACTTCAACAAACGTGTACAAAATAAAATTATGTTTATACTTTGTAGTGGCGTTTGAAGTCGGTTGTTTGAAAAGAATTTTTATTTTAAGCTTTTTAGTGTAGCTTGTTCCTGCTCTCTTTCTCCCCTCCCTCCATCGCTACGGTACTAATGTAGTTCTACACTTGGTACCTACAGTACTTATTACAATACACAAGAGCAAGGACTAGGAGCTCCATGATGTAGTCCATGGTTGGTACCAACAATGTCAATTCGAAAGCGTCAGTTCGTAATTCCTCCAACTCTGCAGAATCAACTGATTGAGGAGGTAGAACCTTGAGGAGGTAGAACCTTGAGCATTATAATGTAGTATATGCTTGGTACTAACAATATCAATTCGTAAACGACAGTTCCGAATTGATAACCTCCTCTTTTTTGGAAGTCGGGTAAAAATAGGGCTATCCACTATTATAGTGTAATATGATAGCCTAAGATGAGCCGTAGATTCAAAGTTTCCTGTACATAACGGGGTTCAAGTTATTTGACCATTTACTGAGGATTGTGATGTCTATAATTTCTGAACCACTAAACCAACGATCTTGAAACTAACAAAAAAAGAATGAATGAAATCGGAGTACGCGTTAATAAATTACAACTAAATACACATTTTTACTTTCATCCCCTCTCCCAAGGGAACTGTGCGGAATTTCGGGATAAAAAGTATCCTATATTTTACCTCGTAGTATGAACTTAAATCGTGCCAAGTTTCATTTAAATCCGTCCAGTAGTTTCACTGTGATGCGCGGCCAAGATACAGACAGACAGACAGACAAAAAATTCAAAAAAAATTGTTTTGGGCTCAGTATCGATAATAAAGCATCCTCCAACTAAAATTTTCAAAATATATTTAATGTCCAGATTTCGTCCCGTTACAGTTTTGTGGCGACTACGTCCAGTGCCACATCCACGGGACAGGAAATGATTTAGTGTACAGTTGTGTCGGCACGCGAGGCACCGAACACCAGAAGTGAAACGGAAGACGCTAAACTAACCACCTTACGACCATGAACGAGCATTATTAATTATGATTATCTCATAAGAGTGAAGACACACCTTGCCGAGCATCTAATGAAGGGAATCAAACTATCTCAATAACTACCCACAATAAGGTTATATTTGAATCATTACGTAACTAACATGGAACCCAACATTATCAGGTTCTAAATAATTAACCGGCTAACTAACCCAGCCTAGTTACGGCCTCCGCTATCCCCATAGCCGTCACATCACACACCATAATAGAAGAACCTAACCAACGTCTATTCTAACCACTATAAGCCGCGAATGGGCAAGGACACTACAGGGAACTCACAGTAAACGTAACATGATTAAACATTGGAACGAACTCACCAGATAACTGTGACCAGCAACCAAACCAGAATGACACGAACAACACTATCACCAACCACTTAACCTCGCTAGTACCGAACTACCATAATAACCACGAGAACCAACCGCTAATCTAACTCTCTCCTGATTAGAGATGACGAGCGACAACTAATTATAGACGACTAACTCGACACAGATTGACGAAAGCTAATACAATAATGATGCCTCTCGAATAGTGTAAGGTAGTTTTATAATATCGGTAATTGTAAACAAGATTAGTGGGAGTACCACGTGACTCACCAATAAGATCCAATAACATTTGTTTGGCGTTATAGATCACTAATACAAAAGGTATAATCTTATAAATAACTCGTACATTTATTTAACCCAATATCTATGACAAATTAAGTATGAAATAATTATACACAATAAACTGCTATTGCAGAATGGTATCATGACCAATGAATTTCGAATACTCTTAAAATAATAAAGCTACATCCTTCCGATGTTCTAAACCAACTGATATCCATAATCCAATACTGAATTCTGAACCTTAAAATCGTATGTGAATATATTCTGACTCATCTATTTCATAATTTGCTAACACTCTAATCCTACTCTCCTACAAATTATATTTAATATTAATCAGTTGGCCAGTGTTGCCGACAGTTGGGAAAAGGGAAACACTTCCCTTTTTGATATTCAATTTTGTCATTGTGCAGGAATACAATGTTCTTGTTAAACGAGTCGTTAACTCGTTTAGGTAAACGAGTGTGTGCCAATTTGTGCTATAGTTTGCAGGTAGTTGCATAAAGGTACTTTGTGCAAGCGCGGTGCCAAACAACAGCGGCTTCAGTAATGTGTGCTGAGTTGCTGTCTGCCACGGTTCCTGGTTTCCTGTCTGCGCGCTGGCGAGCACGTTGGAACGTGTCCCTGCGCTGAGGATGCGTCTCTGCGCGCCTCACCTGACTGCGCGCTGGCGAGCACGTCGGAACGTGCCGCTGCGCTGAGGACGCGCCTCTGCGCGCCTCACCTGTCTGCGCGCTGGCGAGCACGTCGGAACGTGTCGCTGCGCTGAGGACGCGCCTCTGCGCGCCTCACCTGTCTGCGCGCTGGCGAGCACGTCGGAACGTGTCGCTGCGCTGAGGACGCGCCTCTGCGCGCCTCACCTGTCTGCGCGCTGGCGAGCACGTCGGAACGTGTCGCTGCGCTGAGGACGCGCCTCTGCGCGCCTCACCTGTCTGCGCGCTGGCGAGCACGTCGGAACGTGCCGCTGCGCTGAGGACGCGCCTCTGCGCGCCTCACCTGTCTGCGCGCTGGCGAGCACGTCGGAACGTGTCGCTGCGCTGAGGACGCGCCTCTGCGCGCCTCACCTGTCTGCGCGCTGGCGAGCACGTCGGAACGTGTCGCTGCGCTGAGGACGCGCCTCTGCGCGCCTCACCTGTCTGCGCGCTGGCGAGCACGTCGGAACGTGTCGCTGCGCTGAGGACGCGCCTCTGCGCGCCTCACCTGTCTGCGCGCTGGCGAGCACGTCGGAACGTGTCGCTGCGCTGAGGACGCGCCTCTGCGCGCCTCACCTGTCTGCGCGCTGGCGAGCACGTCGGAACGTGCCGCTGCGCTGAGGACGCGCCTCTGCGCGCCTCACCTGTCTGCGCGCTGGCGAGCACGTCGGAACGTGTCGCTGCGCTGAGGACGCGCCTCTGCGCGCCTCACCTGTCTGCGCGCTGGCGAGCACGTCGGAACGTGTCGCTGCGCTGAGGACGCGCCTCTGCGCGCCTCACCTGTCTGCGCGCTGGCGAGCACGTCGGAACGTGTCGCTGCGCTGAGGACGCGCCTCTGCGCGCCTCACCTGTCTGCGCGCTGGCGAGCACGTCGGAACGTGTCGCTGCGCTGAGGACGCGCCTCTGCGCGCCTCACCTGTCTGCGCGCTGGCGAGCACGTCGGAACGTGTCGCTGCGCTGAGGACGCGCCTCTGCGCGCCTCACCTGTCTGCGCGCTGGCGAGCACGTCGGAACGTGTCCCTGCGCTGAGGATGCGTCTCTGCGCGCCTCACCTGTCTGCGCGCTGGCGAGCACGTCGGAACGTGCCGCTGCGCTGAGGACGCGCCTCTGCGCGCCTCACCTGTCTGCGCGCTGGCGAGCACGTCGGAACGTGTCGCTGCGCTGAGGATGCGTCTCTGCGCGCCTCACCTGTCTGCGCGCTGGCGAGCACGTCGGAACGTGCCGCTGCGCTGAGGACGCGCCTCTGCGCGCCTCACCTGTCTGCGCGCTGGCGAGCACGTCGGAACGTGTCGCTGCGCTGAGGATGCGTCTCTGCGCGCCTCACCTGTCTGCGCGCTGGCGAGCACGTCGGAACGTGCCGCTGCGCTGAGGACGCGCCTCTGCGCGCCTCACCTGTCTGCGCGCTGGCGAGCACGTCGGAACGTGTCCCTGCTCACCTGTCTGCGCGCTGGCGAGCACGTCGGAACGTGTCGCTGCGCTGAGGACGCGCCTCTGCGCGCCTCACCTGTCTGCGAGCTGGCGAGCACGTCGGAACGTGTCGCTGCGCTTAGGACGCGCCTCTGCGCGCCTCACCTGTCTGCGCGCTGGCGAGCACGTCGGAACGTGTCGCTGCGCTGAGGACGCGCCTCTGCGCGCCTCACATGTCTGCGAGCTGGCGAGCACGTCGGAACGTGTCGCTGCGCTGAGGACGCGCCTCTGCGCGCCTCACCTGTCTGCGCGCTGGCGAGCACGTCGGAACGTGTCGCTGCGCTGAGGACGCGCCTCTGCGCGCCTCACCTGTCTGCGCGCTGGCGAGCACGTCGGAACGTGTCGCTGCGCTGAGGACGCGCCTCTGCGCGCCTCACCTGTCTGCGCGCTGGCGAGCACGTCGGAACGTGTCGCTGCGCTGAGGACGCGCCTCTGCGCGCCTCACCTGTCTGCGCGCTGGCGAGCACGTCGGAACGTGTCGCTGCGCTGAGGACGCGCCTCTGCGCGCCTCACCTGTCTGCGCGCTGGCGAGCACGTCGGAACGTGTCGCTGCGCTGAGGACGCGCCTCTGCGCGCCTCACCTGTCTGCGCGCTGGCGAGCACGTCGGAACGTGTCGCTGCGCTGAGGACGCGCCTCTGCGCGCCTCACCTGTCTGCGCGCTGGCGAGCACGTCGGAACGTGTCGCTGCGCTGAGGACGCGCCTCTGCGCGCCTCACCTGTCTGCGCGCTGGCGAGCACGTCGGAACGTGCCGCTGCGCTGAGGACGCGCCTCTGCGCGCCTCACCTGTCTGCGCGCTGGCGAGCACGTCGGAACGTGTCGCTGCGCTGAGGACGCGCCTCTGCGCGCCTCACCTGTCTGCGCGCTGGCGAGCACGTCGGAACGTGTCGCTGCGCTGAGGACGCGCCTCTGCGCGCCTCACCTGTCTGCGCGCTGGCGAGCACGTCGGAACGTGTCGCTGCGCTGAGGACGCGCCTCTGCGCGCCTCACCTGTCTGCGCGCTGGCGAGCACGTCGGAACGTGTCGCTGCGCTGAGGACGCGCCTCTGCGCGCCTCACCTGTCTGCGCGCTGGCGAGCACGTCGGAACGTGCCGCTGCGCTGAGGACGCGCCTCTGCGCGCCTCACCTGTCTGCGCGCTGGCGAGCACGTCGGAACGTGTCGCTGCGCTGAGGACGCGCCTCTGCGCGCCTCACCTGTCTGCGCGCTGGCGAGCACGTCGGAACGTGTCGCTGCGCTGAGGACGCGCCTCTGCGCGCCTCACCTGTCTGCGCGCTGGCGAGCACGTCGGAACGTGTCGCTGCGCTGAGGACGCGCCTCTGCGCGCCTCACCTGTCTGCGCGCTGGCGAGCACGTCGGAACGTGTCGCTGCGCTGAGGACGCGCCTCTGCGCGCCTCACCTGTCTGCGCGCTGGCGAGCACGTCGGAACGTGTCGCTGCGCTGAGGACGCGCCTCTGCGCGCCTCACCTGTCTGCGCGCTGGCGAGCACGTCGGAACGTGTCGCTGCGCTGAGGACGCGCCTCTGCGCGCCTCACCTGTCTGCGCGCTGGCGAGCACGTCGGAACGTGTCCCTGCGCTGAGGATGCGTCTCTGCGCGCCTCACCTGTCTGCGCGCTGGCGAGCACGTCGGAACGTGCCGCTGCGCTGAGGACGCGCCTCTGCGCGCCTCACCTGTCTGCGCGCTGGCGAGCACGTCGGAACGTGTCGCTGCGCTGAGGATGCGTCTCTGCGCGCCTCACCTGTCTGCGCGCTGGCGACCACGTCGGAACGTGCCGCTGCGCTGAGGACGCGCCTCTGCGCGCCTCACCTGTCTGCGCGCTGGCGAGCACGTCGGAACGTGTCCCTGCTCACCTGTCTGCGCGCTGGCGAGCACGTCGGAACGTGTCGCTGCGCTGAGGACGCGCCTCTGCGCGCCTCACCTGTCTGCGAGCTGGCGAGCACGTCGGAACGTGTCGCTGCGCTTAGGACGCGCCTCTGCGCGCCTCACCTGTCTGCGCGCTGGCGAGCACGTCGGAACGTGTCGCTGCGCTGAGGACGCGCCTCTGCGCGCCTCACATGTCTGCGAGCTGGCGAGCACGTCGGAACGTGTCGCTGCGCTGAGGACGCGCCTCTGCGCGCCTCACCTGTCTGCGCGCTGGCGAGCACGTCGGAACGTGTCGCTGCGCTGAGGACGCGCCTCTGCGCGCCTCACCTGTCTGCGCGCTGGCGAGCACGTCGGAACGTGTCGCTGCGCTGAGGACGCGCCTCTGCGCGCCTCACCTGTCTGCGCGCTGGCGAGCACGTCGGAACGTGTCGCTGCGCTGAGGACGCGCCTCTGCGCGCCTCACCTGTCTGCGCGCTGGCGAGCACGTCGGAACGTGTCGCTGCGCTGAGGACGCGCCTCTGCGCGCCTCACCTGTCTGCGCGCTGGCGAGCACGTCGGAACGTGTCGCTGCGCTGAGGACGCGCCTCTGCGCGCCTCACCTGTCTGCGCGCTGGCGAGCACGTCGGAACGTGTCGCTGCGCTGAGGACGCGCCTCTGCGCGCCTCACCTGTCTGCGCGCTGGCGAGCACGTCGGAACGTGTCGCTGCGCTGAGGACGCGCCTCTGCGCGCCTCACCTGTCTGCGCGCTGGCGAGCACGTCGGAACGTGTCGCTGCGCTGAGGACGCGCCTCTGCGCGCCTCACCTGTCTGCGCGCTGGCGAGCACGTCGGAACGTGTCGCTGCGCTGAGGACGCGCCTCTGCGCGCCTCACCTGTCTGCGCGCTGGCGAGCACGTCGGAACGTGTCGCTGCGCTGAGGACGCGCCTCTGCGCGCCTCACCTGTCTGCGCGCTGGCGAGCACGTCGGAACGTGTCGCTGCGCTGAGGACGCGCCTCTGCGCGCCTCACCTGTCTGCGCGCTGGCGAGCACGTCGGAACGTGTCGCTGCGCTGAGGACGCGCCTCTGCGCGCCTCACCTGTCTGCGCGCTGGCGAGCACGTCGGAACGTGTCGCTGCGCTGAGGACGCGCCTCTGCGCGCCTCACCTGTCTGCGCGCTGGCGAGCACGTCGGAACGTGTCGCTGCGCTGAGGACGCGCCTCTGCGCGCCTCACCTGTCTGCGCGCTGGCGAGCACGTCGGAACGTGTCGCTGCGCTGAGGACGCGCCTCTGCGCGCCTCACCTGTCTGCGCGCTGGCGAGCACGTCGGAACGTGTCGCTGCGCTGAGGACGCGCCTCTGCGCGCCTCACCTGTCTGCGCGCTGGCGAGCACGTCGGAACGTGTCGCTGCGCTGAGGACGCGCCTCTGCGCGCCTCACCTGTCTGCGCGCTGGCGAGCACGTCGGAACGTGTCGCTGCGCTGAGGACGCGCCTCTGCGCGCCTCACCTGTCTGCGCGCTGGCGAGCACGTCGGAACGTGTCGCTGCGCTGAGGACGCGCCTCTGCGCGCCTCACCTGTCTGCGCGCTGGCGAGCACGTCGGAACGTGTCGCTGCGCTGAGGACGCGCCTCTGCGCGCCTCACCTGTCTGCGCGCTGGCGAGCACGTCGGAACGTGTCGCTGCGCTGAGGACGCGCCTCTGCGCGCCTCACCTATCTGCGCGCTGGCGAGCACGTCGGAACGTGTCGCTGCGCTGAGGACGCGCCTCTGCGCGTCACCGGTTGGCGCCTGCCGAGCACATCTTTGATTGTTGCGACGCCTGCCACGGCGTGCCAGTTGCACATGAGATGTGCTTTGCTAAGTACAAGCCTACGTGTCGGTAAGAAGTTTCCAATATATTTTTTAACAATTTGAGTAAAATCATGGCAAATTCATGCCCACTATAGTTATGTTAGCCAGAAAGCATTTTCTAACCTCTTTTATGCGAAGGTTAACAAAGAATCATTGTTGACTTTGCGAGTTAATTAAATGGGAAAATGAGTGTAGTGGAATAGTTTACAATCCTGTGGTTTCATGAAAACCAGTTGGTGTGCGAAATCGTGTGCGGATGCGCAATGAATAGTGGCGATTGCATACGTGGATTCATGGATCGGGGCGATCCTGTGAGGATGACCGATGCCATGGCGTATGTAGATGCACTTTAAAGAATTTGGAAAGTACAGCTATTGCGACATTTGTGAGACCATTCCACAGTTTATGAATTTCGGTGTAGTGATTCTTTGTAATGTTCCTTGTTTATCATTCTTTGTCGAATGATCTTTGGAAGAGATAATTAAATTGAGTTATCCTCGTTTACGTTGGTGCATTTCGTAATATGTGACGCATTGTGATTCAAATTTATCGTACAACTAGCGGCCCGCTCAGGCTTCGCACGGGTATAAAATATATAGCCTATGTCATTCACTGATAAAATGATTAAAATCGATCCAGTAGTCGATTTTGATTTATTCATTACTGCCCGTGGCCCGCACGCGTTTAGAGTAAAACAATTCTTCTTTCCCTAAACTATGAAGATTTCCTGCTATCTTTGGTATATCTAAATTCATACACTACATTTTTACTTTTTACATTTTTACATATTTTTTCTATTTTTACGACAATTAATATATTACAGAATGTCTTTATATACAACGTTCACAGATTCTTGTCATCTATACAAATAAATAAAATTGAAGTGTCTGTTTGTACTATCAAAAGAACAGCTTTTTACTAACTGCATACGAAAGTAAATACGATACTTATACCCAGAAATCAATTTTTAAAATTTTTGTCTGTCTGTCTGTCTGTCCGTCTGTCTGTTTGTTACCGCTAATCTCGGGAACGGCTGGACAGATTTTGACGGGACTTTCACTGGTAGATAGCTGATATTATCGGGCAACGTATAGGCTACTTTTTTAACCGACTTTCGAAAAAGGAGGAGAAGGAGTTGTGTTTTTCTACCTCTGCATATCAATATCTCCGTGATTTCTTAACCGATTTGCGTGAATCTTTTTTTAATCAACATAAAAACTTTGCGAGATGGTCCCATAAAAAGTTCGGGTTCCAACTCCTCAATCCTGATGCTGCAGGGGTACTGCTCCCCTAAACTGTGGGGATTTAGAAACTGTTGATTATGAATAGTTATTGTAGGGACCAAATAAAGACTACATCGTTAAATTCCAGGACCCAACTCCTCAATCCTGATGCTGAAGGGGTTCTGCCAACCTAAACTGTGGTGATTTAGGAACGCGGATGAAGTCGCGGGCGTCCGCTAGTTAGACAATATGTTTTGTAGGCACGCTCTCGCCGCCCCGGCCGGCTGGAACCGCCGCAAGCGCTACGTCCCGCAATTTTTAAATCTGTAATATCTTCGAAAATATTCATTTAAATCATATGCATAAAGGGCCATATAGATCTATATTCAATCAACAATGTATTTAAGATATTTAATTAGATAAGGATTAATGCTGTATTGGTTAAAATCGCTTCGGAAATTAGCCATTATTTGTCGTAAAAAGTAAATGACAAAAAAACGTTATTGTGGGATATCTATAAGAGATAGACATATACCATTCCGGAGTTTTCTGTAGACCTTTTCGATGTGTACAATACTTAGTATATTATTTTGATAAATCTCGTAGGGTTCAGCCTGCGTTTGCAATGTAAGCGGAAAAAATGTAATTATTTACGACATGACTTTAGAAACCTCAAAAATAAAAGTATTTCTGCACTATTTAATGGATGTTATTATACATATAAACCTTCCTCTTTAATCACTCTATCTATTAAAAAAAACCGCATCAAAATCCGTTGCGTAGTTTTAAAGATTTAAGCGACCAAGGGGATATGGGGACAGAAAAAGCGACTTTGTTTTATACTATGTAGTGATAGTGATGTAGTGATGAGCAATTATCAAATCGGGTATTCTCATAAAATATAGTGTGGGTAATCGAAGTATAGATTGCAAAGTTTGTTTATTAAAGATCGTGTTGCAAAAATTATATTTGCGTAACGAAGGTAGAAAATTAAATTCGAGATGTGTGTAGTTACTGTCGTGTACGTGTTACGTGTGTAGTTCAGTTACTGTCTTCAAGTAAAACAAATTTGATAATTTGGCTTGTGGTTATCTTATTGATCTCTCATAATGTTTCGTATAGTTTGCTGACGTTTCCAATATTTTTTTGACGATAAGGAGTGTTTTGGTGTTTCAATTTAAGTGAGTTGTTTATTTTTAATCGTAAAATTGAACGGTTATGAAAACTGGTAGCCAGATAAAGTAGTGACTTCATTCCGAGTATAGATAGCAGAGTCCTATTTATCAAAGGTTGTTTTGCAAATCATAATAACTTTGCGTGATATTAATATTACGTTGTGCAAATGAAGGTGAAATTAAATTCGTGAAATAGTTAAACATGAAACAAAGCAAAATTGGGTAAGTGGCTCGTGTTTATCTCGTACATATATGGTTGTTAGTGTTTCGATCAATTTTGCTGATGATTTCAAAGTTGTTGAATAGAACTAGTTTTGACAAGTGCTCACGCAGTAACAAATATCAAACAACTTTTGGTTCCATTTCTAATTTCTACAAAAGTGAGTAGTAATTTTGGGTAGTACCTTCGATGGTATTCAGTTATTTAGATTTTTGATAAAACTTAAACGGGTACTTTGTTTAATTTGCTGGTGTTACTTATTTGTTAAATAGAAATTTGTCACATAAATATGTACCGGTGATAGTTTATTCGTCTCAGTTAATTTATTAATTGGTGAATAAAGATAACCTACGCGTATAATTAAGGGATGTTGTTGCTATCAATGAAATTAGTGATAATGCCGCACATGCGCATATTACGAGTTGTACTTGCACTGACTTACATAATTGAAAAGAATCTTATTTAAATATTAGTTGTCGACTTTAAAAAAATTTACTTTTCTTATTTGAATCATTGAATCATTAGTTGAAGTCAGGTTAGACCAAGCTATCATACTTTGATCGGTGTTTTGACTAAGCAAATTTGATTTGACTGACTGACGTTAAACAGTTTGTTAATTTTTGGGATTTTGGTATACAGCCACGATTACGTGGCAAGCGATGTAAAGTACATCGTAGACAGATATCACTTGTTTATTTTACTTGACTCTTCTGGTTTCTTGACCTTATGGTTAAATTGAGTCGTCTATGGAATTGAACTACTGATCCGACTGATTCGTACCACACTGAACTGAAGAGTAGAATGTATGGCTACTATAAGGTATGGCTTACTTTAGTAACAGTGTTAAAAATAGTCGTAAGCTTGCTATTGAATCTTTTGGTTTTGATATTTTGCTAGAACTGTTACATGCTCATAGAGCAGGTAAAGCTCATAGAACTCGTAGAGCTCGCTACTTTTGAGCGAGGAAAATGTTTTTGAAGTTGAATGGTGTCCTGAGAGTTGTGTTGCTTTCTTTGAAAGCAGCACATGGGACGTTTTTAATGTTTTTATTGCTTACAGTTGCTCAGAGTTGTATGCGCGTGATTTTTGCACGCGAGAAGAAGAGCAGCTAAGCTGATGAAATATAAAGGACAACCCTGGTCCTGTTAACATACTGGACAACCCTGGTCCACTAATTTCGGGACAACCCTGGTCCTGTTATGCTTTGGACAACCCTGGTCCGCTAATTTCGGGACAACCCTGGTCCTGTTAGGTTCTGGACAACCCTGGTCCAGTATTCATCTTTGGACAACCCTGGTCCTTAAATAAAAGATCTCAGGACAACCCTGGTCCTGTTAGGTTCTGGACAACCCTGGTCCAGTATTCATCTTTGGACAACCCTGGTCCTTAAATGAAAGATTTCAGGACAACCCTGGTCCTGTTAGGTTCTGGACAACCCTGGTCCAGTATTCATCTTTGGACAACCCTGGTCCTTAAATGAAAGATTTCAGGACAACCCTGGTCCTGTTAGGTTCTGGACAACCCTGGTCCAGTATGCATTTCAGGACAACCCTGGTCCTGGTGCGGCCGGGTGTGCGGCCGGGTGTGCGGCCGGGTGTGCGGCCGGCAGCCGGGAGAATTAAAGTCTGCCGATATCGAGCGGCGGAGGCGCCCCGAGGGGATGTCGTGGCGCGCGCGCGTGGTGGAGCGCGCGGCGGCGGGCGAGGGGCGCGACGTACGGCGCGCGGCGGCCGCGGTGCTGGCGGTGTGCGCGCTCCTGCCGAGCCCCGCGCTGCTGGCGCGCGCCGCCACCGAGCCGCCCGACGTGTCCGAGCTGTTCCTGGCGAACGCCGGCAACGTGGAGATCGTGGCGGGCCCGCCGCTGACGGTGAACTCGTTCGGCGTGCGGCTGCTGAGTGACGACCGGCGCCTGTACGGCGCGCTCACGGCGCCCGAGTGCGCCGAGGGAGCCGCGCGTGACGGGGATTGTCAGTTCACACCTTTAATATGGCACGTCGCCCGAGGTCGAACGACTCGATTTGGATGGCCGACTGTTAGCAACACTGGCTAACTGATTAATATTAAGTATAATTAATTGTATTTAATTGTAATAATTACTTGTTTTGACTCCACCGGAAACAACGGCCAGAGCGGGGTGGATTTTCCCCGACCAATCACGGACTTATGGAGGGGATTTCGGGCCGGCCCGCTCTGGCAGTTGTTTGTGGCTTTTCAATCGAGAAGGTCGATGCCTAAGGGTATCAGTGAGTAAATGTAACAGTGAGTAAATGTATCGGTGAGTAAATGTATCAGTGTGTAAGTGCATAAGAGTGGAAAATATACAATCAGTGCTGAGTAAGTTACGTTTTATTTCACTACTATTAACTATTAATTAATAACGAAGTCAACTTAGGGGTCTAAGACCGACGTTTCGGAGATCTGTCGGAACAGTCTGAGCTGACGCCGACATAATATTAGTAGTATAGGGAAAATCAGGACATAGGTACCTAAAGCGGGCAACAATTATAGATACTAAATTTTTGTTATGTGTCAGTTTGTTTCGCAAAAAAGTTAGGCGACCTTGAAAAAAACTGGTTACACGATGAGGGACAAAAAATTGGGTAGTTGCGTCTTTGTTTATCACATTAGTAACTTTATTTCTGCTCTCTTTTTAGTGTGAGTGAGAAAGAAATCGTCACTGGGTCTATTGTCTTCTCTGTCTACGGTTCCGTCGCATGCAATTTCACAATTTGACGTTTTAATTTGGACAGATCTGACGAAAAGTAATGCGTTAAATTGTAAGCAGTGTGTTACGGTTCACAATATTTCAGCAGTTTACAATATTGCTAGTCAGATTATAATCTAACGGTTTTAACAATAATACGGTGACATATTCACTGGCAAGCTGATAGTTTTGCCTTAAAAATTACGTAATTTTTACGCCATGGATTACGTAATTTTTACGTGCTTTTATGGCTTAGATCCACGCACGCATCTCTGACTTTTCGGAGTTAAATATGTGATTTTTAAGTAACTTAAAACAACAGTATCACTTACTTTAACAGTGAAGGAAAACATCATATGAAAACCTACATGCCTGAGAGCTTTCTTCATAAAATACTGCAAATCTGCACTTGACAGTGAAATGGGATATGGCCTAAAATCTAAACCCCTCATTATAGAGACCTGAGCCCAGTAGTTGGTAGTTGGCAACGGGCATATTCATTGCGTTCGTAGTGGGCGGCGCCTCCATACATCTGACATCTAAGGGCCTTTGCACACCACGTTTTTTAAGCTTGTCACACCGCGCTTTTTTGTCATACAGAGCAGTTTGTTGTCCTTTGTATCGATACACACGCGCGTTAGCATCGCGTTTGTATCGATACAAACGCGCGTCGACGGCGCGTTTTGAAAACGTGATGTGCAAAGGAATGGCCACTCTTTTGAGACGTAATTTCTCTGTTACTGGTATAAATACTTAAATTAATATTTAATCTTTTTAGGACGCTACTTCGCTACCTCGAGTATATTTTCTGCGAGGATCATCACAACAAGTGCAAACGATTCATTCGTCGCAGGGATGAACAACGCTAAATAACTACATCATGCAGAGGCGTAACTATACCGTTTGAGGCCCGTGGCAAATTCATCGGATGGGGCCCTCCCTCGCCCAATATAAAGAAGCTCACCCAATGAGATAGTATTTTTTATTTTTTCATAAATCACTACGTGAAGTAGGTACATACAAACGCAATTACAATTACTTGATTTTCTAATAACCTTTAATTCGGAGCGTATTGTGTTTATGATTACATTAAGGCACTTAGTAGTCCATTCTTAGCACCTACAATAGCAACGTAAAAGCGACATTTTCGCGAGCGAAGCGAGCGCGAAATTTTTTATGATTGCATTACGGCACTTAGTAGTCCATTCTTGGTACCTACAATAGCAACATAAAAGTGACATTTTCGCGAGCGAAGCGAGCGCGAAATTTTTTATGGTTGCATTACGATACTTAGTAGTTCATTCTTGGCACCTACAATAGCAACATAAAAGTGACATTTTCGCGAGCGAAGCTAGCGCGAAATTTTTTATGATTGCATTACGGCACTTAGTAGTCCATTCTTGGCACCTACAATAGCAACATAAAAGTGACATTTTCGCGAGCGAAGCGAGCGCGAAATTTTTTATGATTGCATTACGGCACTTAGTAGTTCATTCTTGGCACCTACAATAGCAACATAAAAGTGACATTTTCGCGAGCGAAGCTAGCGCGAAATTTTTTATGATTGCATTACGGCACTTAGTAGTCCATTCTTGGTACCTACAATAGCAACATAAAAGTGACATTTTCGCGAGCGAAGCTAGCGTGAAATTTTTTATGATTGCATTACGGCACTTAGTAGTCCATTCTTGGCACCTACAATAGCAACAGAAAAGTGACATTTTCACGAACGAAGTGAGCGCGAAATTTTTTATTCTGCACTGCGCCGTATCTAGTCCTGTACTTTTGGCGCTTGAGACCTTGCGTTTGTATGCGCCGGTCGGCCCTACCAACTATTTAGTAATTGTTATTGGGGTTATTTTAAAATGTGTTTGTGGACCTAATGATATTTAGGTATTACAAATATGTATCTTTTTAATTTCTGTAAGACAAATAAAAATTTTGGCCCCAAATTCGCCGTCCCTAAAATCTGCTGCCCTAGGCTCCAGTCAAATCAGCCATTTGATAAATCTACCACTGTGCGTAACCTTTCTTCTTGTCCCAAAGAGTTTAGTTTATATCAATTTTAATTTTGAAAATGATCGCTCGGCACTAGCCGTAGTCACAGGAATGGCTATAAATGTTATGATCATCTTGTGCTTCCGGCCCTCTCTGATCGGGGGCCCCTGCCGGCTGGGGGCCCGTGGCATTTTGCCGTCATGCCACCCTATAGTTACGCCTCTGACATCATGTCTGTCAAATTGAAAATTTTAATTTAGTTTTTTGCTTTTCAGCACTGGTAGCATAGGCAGGAGATAAACATTTTATCCCCAGATTTTATCCACTGACAGGGGATACAATTGCCTTCTCCCTATGCTAAAGCATGGCGACAGGGGAAAGGAGAAGTATATCCCTATCTGACATTA
Organism: Hipparchia semele; assembly: GCA_933228805.2. Taxonomy (NCBI): domain Eukaryota; kingdom Metazoa; phylum Arthropoda; class Insecta; order Lepidoptera; family Nymphalidae; genus Hipparchia; species Hipparchia semele. The sequence continues at coordinate 28,021 of CAKOFV020000009.1, forward strand.
CAAGTGGAGCAACTTCCCGCGGCTAGAGCATGGGAACAAATGAAAGAGATAAACTTGTCCTTTTTTGACTTTTGATAGGGTCAAACGAAAACAAAAACCACAGACAAAAACTACCTACGAATCACCTATTAACTGTCAAAATCACGAGTATAGATTAAAATAATGACTTTTGGAGATCGAATTGACATAAATTTTGAAGTATTGTGATATTTGTACCTCCTACTTCCATGATTTTCTTATAATGGCAATAATTGCGGGGATAAATTTTCTCCCATTTTATCCACTGTCACTATTCTTCCACCGCTGTGCCCATGCTCGACGGGTGGATAAAACTAAGCGAGGGGATAAACATTTTATCCTTTTCCCGGGGATGAAATTTCTCCCGCCCATGCTACCAGTGCAGATAGTTTTTTTTTTTTATTCTCATTTTTAATAAGGGACTTTTGAAGGTGACCTTCATGTCAGCCCCATCGGTACTCACAAAATATTACAATTATAGTAATACAATTAATATATACAAAATGAACTACCTATATAACTATATCAATTTGAGAGAATCACTAACAAATCTATATACTTTAACAGCCGAATTACTCAAAGGATTGCTAAAAATAGTATTAAAAATACCAGTATTCATAAAATTTAAATTTAGTTCATACATTAGTGTTTCTCTCAAAATGTGGTTCCGAACACATGCCAATAGCAAGTGTGAAATATCTTCTACTTCGCCACATACTTCACAATTGGGAGTATCACTTTTTCTCATTAGATACTTAAACACTCCTAATGGCATGTGTCTGTAGTGGAGAGAGTATTTAGTAGTAGAGAGTATTGATAGAGTTTAGTAGTATTAAAGGAACCTTTGGCAAGATCGGTCGTTCTCATTTATACGTCCCTCACCTGTAGTACCACACCTCATGTCCAGATCTTAGTCTAAATGCTACAACTAACTTATTTCTATTAATTTTACTATTTACAAACCAAGGTACACGAGGAGGCTCGGATTGAATGGTTCTAAGTGCAGATAGTTATACTTAGACTATATTATGCACGTAGGTAAATGTATTATGGCTAGATATCTATACTATTATAATAAAGAGAGAGCGCGAATTTTGTGAGTTTGTATGTATGTCCGGAGCAAACTTTGGAACCACAGCACCTGTTACAATAATTCTTTTACCATTTCAAAGGTACATTATTCCAGATGGTTATAGGCTATAATTATGTTAATAAATGTATTATGGCTAGATATTATGTGCAAAGAAGTCGGAAATTTTTTTGACTCTTAAACGTTTTCAAGGCGTGCGCTGGGTCATATATTGTTATTGGATGAAAATGATGTATGGGTGAATTGTTCCTCTTAAAGAGTTCTAAAAAAAAGTCCGCGATAGCATATGTCTATATTCTAAGGATAACTTACAGTAACCATTTCTATCTTTCAAATTTTGATTAAAAATAATGAATTATTTTCGAAGCTTCTTTAACAGATGTGATGTCAATCTATTTATATATATATGTCAATTATCTAAATAAATATGTTTGTTATCGTAAGTATTTAATTTAGAACATATTTGCCCTTTACACTACACAATTTAAATAAATATGTTAGGAGTTATCGGAAAATTAATATTTCCGCACGACAAAATAATAAAATGGTGCCGACTGGCGCGGCGGGGCACGGTGGCGGGTATCGGTGCGGGATATTCGTGTGGTTCCTGTGGTGATCTTATTGACAATCGTCTCCTATAAGAAGCTCACAAGAACAAATATTTAATTTTCAACCCGGACGAAGTCGGCGCGGGCTTCTAGTTATGTATAAAGGAGGTGGGTTGATAAGGCCCAAAATCCGCCCCTCATACACTCGAAAAAAAAAGTTCCAGATTCCAACAAATTGTAAATGTATTTATATACTTGACTAGCTGATGCCCGCGACTTCGTCCGCGTGGATTTAGTTTTTAAAATCCCGCGGGAACTTTTTGTTTTTCCAGGATAAAAAGTAGCCTATGTCACTCTCCAGGTCCTCAACTATACCCATGCAAAAATCACGTCAGTCTGTTACACCGTTGCTGCGTGATTGAAGAACAAACCAAGAAACAAACACTTTTGAATTCAAAATATTAGTAAGGATTAGTTAGGATAAGGAAGTAAAGATTAGTAAGGATTAATTCTCAACCAGTCGCAGGCCCACCACTATTTCTCTCGATGAGAACAGACAGAACAGCATAATTAGCCAAGCTAAACTTGACATATATTTTCCTTTCCCCTCCAAATAAGTGAAAAGCTTGTGTTAGAAGTTGGTACGACAATAGGGCCACGGGTGGGGCTCGAACCTGCGACCTTTCAGTTTTCAGTTCGCACCTTTAACTGTTGGGCTATTGAGGCTATTAAAATTGACGATTTATGACTCCTAGTCATGCATTACTGTAATACGTCCAGACCATGTTTTACATCCATACTTACTATGTATAATGATCTTTTTTATGATTGCATTACGGCACTTAGTAGTCCATTCTTGATATCTGCTATAGCAACGTAAAAGCGAAATTTTTTATTCTGTACTACGCCATATCTGGTCGTGCACTTTTGGCGCTTGAGACCCTGCTGCCCTAGGCTCCAATCAACTCAGCCTTCTGGTAAATCCGCCACTGTGCGTAACCTTTCTTGTCCCAAAGAATTTAATTTATATCAATTTTAATTTTGAAAATGAGCGCTCGGCATGTAGCTTGTACCTGCTCCTTTTGTCCCTGCCCTCCTACGCTACGCTACTAATGTAATCTATACTTGGTACCTACGGTACTTATTAACAAACCACAATTTCTAAATCCCCGCACTTTAGATGGATAGTATCAGGATTGAGGAGCTGGACCTAGAGCTCCATGATGTAGTCTATGCTTGGTGCCAACAATATCAATTCGAAACTGACAATTTCTAAATCCTCACAGTTTAGGTAGGCACTACCCTGTAGCATCAGGATTGAGGAGCCAGGACTTAGAGCTCCATGATGTAGTCTATGCTTTATATCTACAATAACAATTCGTAATCAAAGTACCTAAATCCTTACAGTTTAGGTGGGCCGTAACCTGCAGCATCAGGATTGAGCAGCTAGGACCTAGAACTTCATGTTGTAGTTTATGCTTGATACTTACAATATTAATTCGCAAGCGACAGTTCTTAAATCCTCACAGTTTAGGTGGGCAGTATCCTGCAGCATCAGGATTGAAGAGTAGAACCTGGAGCTCTATGATCTAGTATATGCTTTGGCCAAGCATACCAATTCATAGTCGACAGTTCCTAAATTCTCATGATTTTGAGGGAAAGTACCTCTGCAGCATCAGGCTTGAGGAGTTGAAGGTAAAAAAAAAATGGGACCACCTCGCAAGCCTCTTCTGTCCATTAAAAGAAATTCAGGTGAATCTGACTCGATCCTCGGAAAAATATAAAAAATGATACTAAATAAGTTTTTCATTTGTCCCGGGTAAAAAACTGAAATCCCGTATTTTTTTGCATATTTAACCATTTGTCCCTTATAGGCTGAAAAAAAATCTGGCAACCCTATATACAACGTTCACAGATTCTTGTCATCTATACAAATAAATAAAATTGAAGTGTCTGTTTGTACTATCAAAAGAACAGCTTTTTACTAACTGCATACGAAAGTAAAAACGATACTTATACCTAGAAAACAATTTTTAAAATTTTTGTCTGTCTCTCTGTCTGTCTGTCCGTCTGTCTGTTTGTTTGTTACCGCTAATCTCAGGAACGGCTGGACCGATTTTGACGGGACTTTCACTGGTAGATAGCTGATATTATCGAGCAACGTATAGGCTACTTTTTTAACCGACTTTCGAAAAAGGAAGAGAAGGAGTTGTGTTTCACCTCTGCTATCAATATCTCCGTGATTTCTTAACCGATTTGCGTGAATCTTTTTTTAATCAACATAAAAACTTTGCGAGATGGTCCCATAAAAAGTTCGGGTTCCAACTCCTCAATCCTGATGCTGCAGGGGTACTGCTCCCCTAAACTGTGGGGATTTAGAAATTTAGTTAATTTTAGTTATTGTAGGGACCAAATAAAGACTACATCGTTAAATTCCAGGACCCAACTCCTCAATCCTGATGCTGAAGGGGTTTTGCCAACCTAAACTGTGGTGATTTAGGAACGCGGACGAAGTCGCGGGCGTCCGCTAGTTAGATAATATATTTTGTAGGAACGCTCCCGCCGCCCCGGCCGGCCGGAACCGCCGCAAGCGCTACGGCCCGCAATTTTTAAATCTGTAATATCTTCGAAAATATTCATTTAAATCATATGCTGTAAAGGGCCATATAGATCTATATTCAATCAACAATGTATTTAAGGTATTTAATTAGATAAGGATTAATGCTGTATTGGTTAAAATCGCTTCGAAAATTAGCCATTATTTGTCGTAAAAAGTAAATGACAAAAAAATGTTATTGTGGGATATCCATAAGAGATAGACATATACCATCGCGGAGTTTTCTGTAGACCTTTTCAATGTGTACAATACTTAGTACATTATTTTGATAAATCTCGTAGGGTTCAGCCTGCGTTTGCAATGTAAGCGGAAAAAATGTAAATATTTACGACATGACTTTAGAAACCTCAAAAATAAAAGTATTTCTGCACTATTTAATGGATGTTATTATACATATTGTTTGCGCCAAGTTTACGTTATGTTATTACCTTAAAAATTTGATAAATAGTAAAGAGTGGACTGTAAGTTGAAAAAAAAAAAATAAACTACGGTGCTGAAAATACAAGGGAAGGAATATTTCATGGGAGACAGCACTTACATTTCGACGCCATGCTGTTCACGCCGGCCGGTGAGCGCTGGACCTGGTTCTCTTCAAATTGCGAGCACTGCAGTATTTTTCTTTTTAGGCACAAACATAAAGTTCAAAGTAATTGTTCCCAAACATCACATTAAAGTTAATTTTATTATGTTAAATTATTCAAATTTTTAAAAACATTTAAGCGAGCGGCACGGCTCCTGCTTCTCCGACGGAGTTTTTTCGCGAAGAGCCATAGACAATTTTTCGACTCGCACGTCAGACCGGACGGCTCTGCGTTCCAGCGTATTTGTGCTGTCATTGAGGTAGGGATTAAGTATCGGAATTTAGGAAAGAGGATGCACCAAAAAATAAGATAATGATTTTAATTTTATGTAATAATATAACGTAACTTGGCGCAACCACATATAAACCTTCCTCTTTAATCACTTTATCTATTAAAAAAACCGCATCAAAATCCGTTGCGTAGTTTTAAAGATTTAAGCGTACATGGGGATATGGGGACAGAAGAAGCGACTTTGTTTTATACTATGTAGTGATAAGTACCTATGTAGGTATTTTAATTTATTAATTAGTCGTCATTTTTTAATTGTGTCCGTTATATATATACAATAGCAGCTTTATTTGTGTTATCCTGAGGTTGCCTGTCTTTTGTAAAGCCAGGCGCTGAGGCAAAATTAAAAAAAAATTAAATTTAAATTAAATAGCCATTTATTCCCAATATTGTTACATACATTTTTAGTCAGATACATTATTAAATTATTAAGTCAATTACATTATTTATTTTCAATAGTAAACAAGCGTAAAATTTTAAAATGTGATGAGAAATTATTGTATTTACATGATAAAACTCAATGTAAGTTTATTATAATTGCCCTACCTTACTCAAATACTCTAAGTAAGGAAGAAAATCAACGCATAGATAAATTAAATTTACAAATTTTTAATTTGACAAGCCGCCACAAAATGCTATATTTTATTTTGACATAAATAAGTTTATTTATAAGTTTAAATTGACCGCGGGCAATATGTATCTGCCTACAAAATGTAAGCGACTTATAGCTTCATTAATTCGATGCCTTAAGGCTTTAAGAAGTGTGAAAATGCCTAAATTCATGGATGTTTAAATCTAATTGTGAACAGAATAGTTAATTTGAGCCGTACAAAAAAAATACAGAATGAAAGATTAAGTTCAATAAATGTTTTTATAGCAACATAATTGTATTTTTGCAAATCCCCTCTTATAAAAAAAATCCCCAAAGAGTATCTATTTTTGTCATAATTTGCGAATACTCTGGGTAATTTTTCATCTAAATTCGAATTATTGGGAGTAGAAGATAGAGTCACAGAAAGATTTTTCATATCGTATTTTCTGCTTTTAACTAGAGTGTGGTCATATTCTGCTAATTTTAACTTCCATCGCATTATGCGTGTATTTAGTTCTTTTTGACTGGATGACTTTTGAAGATTCGTAATTATTCCGACTTTATGACCAAAAAGATAAGGCCTAAAGTATTTTATAGCCCAAGCTATTCAAAATTCAAAATTTATTTATTTCATGTAGGCTACCCTGTAGCACTTATGATACGTCACAAATTAAATCTACCACCGGTTCGGAATGCAGATTCTGCTGAGAAGAACCGGCAAGAAACTCAGCAGTTGCTCTTTTCAAAAAATAAAATAAACTAATTTTACAATAAGTAATAAAACCAAGCTAAGTATACAGTGCTTCCACAGTGAAGCTTCAAAAATACAATACATATAATCTAAAGCTGCATCCGCACGCTTGGCAAACCTCGGCAAACCTTCACAAACGCAAACGTGCGGATAGAGCGTTTGCCATGTTTTGCCTAGGCTTGCAAGCGTTTGTGGCCGATCCATCGAGTGTCGGTCTTTTGATCGCAAACCAAAGGGAATTTGCCGCAAGCGCTTGCGTCTCCGTCCACACGTTTGCGCGCACTCAGTCTCGTTTGTGCACTGGCGGCGATTAGACGTGTTATTCTATTACGATTTACGTATCGCACCTTTAGAAATCTTCATTTTGTGAGTGGGTAAAAACGTAAAATGAATGACTGGTCGACTGAAGACTTTTGAAGACGATTTGTTTATATAATTTAATTAATTAATTAGTTTTATATATTAATAATAATAAGTGGCGACTCCGCACCGGAAAATGGTATATAATGGTATGGTAATAGGTGGACCGACACCATCAGGCGACCCTCAGGGAGTCACTGGGTACAGGTGGCGCAAGACCGAAGCCTGAGGAAGTCCATGCAATAAACAGCCCAGCAGTGGACGTCTATCGGTTGATAAAGAAAAAAAAAAACAAAATATCTATTGAGTAGGTACATACTAGAATAGAGTAGAATATTTTTTTATTCAAATAAATAAACTAGGTAGGTACCAAGTGTTTTCGAACATACTACTAGCAACTACTACTAAACTATAATATTATACTAAAACTGTGACAGGACAAATTGTGCACATGAAATATGTTTTGAAAATTTTAATTAGAGGACGCTTTACTATCAACTAGATGACGTCCGCGACTTCGTCCTCGCGGATTAAGGTTTTTTAATTCCCGCGGAAAGTCCTTAATTTTCCGGGCTAAAATGTAAGTATGAGCTATCGCTATTCCACATTTCATTCAAATCGGTTCATTAGTTGTGGCTGAAAGAGTAACAAACATCCATCCATCCATCCATCCATCCATCCATATTCCATTTTAGTAGGATTATTGATCGATACTGAGCTTAAAACATTTGTAAAAATAACTTAAGCCAAATAATAAAGCCACAAGTTTGACGTCCGTCATGCTTGCCTGTTCAGAACATACAAACGCCCTCGCAAGCGTGCGGATGATTCCCAAATTCAAGGCAAACGTTTGTAGAGGTTTGGCGTTTGCCGTTTGCCACAAGCATGCGGACGCGGTATAACACATGTCAGCATGGGAAGTCAAAGCAGACCCATTCCCGTTGGCGGCACCCGTTCACGAGCACGACGCATGATCCATATTGCTAGGAAATCCTTTTCAATCCTGGAGTATTTAATTTCACTATTATTTAAAGTTCGGGAAGCGTATGAAACAGGATAATCAGCGCCAATAGGGCCCTGTGAAAGTGTTGCACTTAAAGTCGAATCAGAGGCGTATGTGGTAAGATTAAATTCTTGGTCAAAATTTGGATATTTTAGGATTGGGAGATTCATAACTGTAACTTTACAATTTTCAAAAGAATTTATATATTCAGAATCTAAATTGATATTTGAACCTTTTTTTAAACATGATGTAAGAGGTTTGGTCAAGTTCGCAAAATCGGGAATAAAACGTCTGTAATAACTTAGAAGAGCTAGAAATTGCTTAATTTGAGAGCGAGATTTAGGTAAAGAGAAGTTTAAAATATCTGAAATGTACTCTGGGTTCGGCTGGATACCTTTCAGAGAATGGATATTGTAGCGTATACTAGGTCTGTAGGTAAGCGAATATATTAGACGCGTAACATCAGACTCTAGATGTGGGTAGATAGTAACAATACAACTGTATTGTTACTATAAATGCAGCCACCATGCGGTGGGTGTCTCAGTCTTATATCGGCGTCATCGTTGCAGCACATGTGAGTGAACTCTGTATTATACTAGCGCCTCGTCCTCGAGATTAGTAATGTAGTTATTATTTACATATGTAGTAACGCATAGTTGCCACCACTCTTCACTAAGTTGAGAAAAATATTAATTTGACCAACCCTCTTTTTATTACTTTTTTTTTTTTTGTTTTGGTGGGTAGGTATCGTCCAGTTCCGATCTCAGGTGATTGTCGCTAGTCATTCGCATTCTAGTGCTCAACCACTCAACACCTTTTTAGCGTTTTCGCACTGTTCGTTATTAAAAATGCCGAAACGTAAAGGATCTAGGTCTCGTGAGGACGATATAAACCATTATAAAAATAAAATAAGAAAGTTAGAAAGTAAAATTCGTAAGCGGCAAATTAGTGCTTCGGAAAGTGCATCGGACTCGGAAGAAGCTGTCGCTGTACTCGAGGAGGATACTGGTGCAGGTATTTACATATTTTTTATTTTATAGTGATAATTTCTCTTACCTGTACGTGTCCACGTACTAGACTTAATTATATTCAGAATGCAACTTGAATAGTCACTGGGACTGTTTCAACGCATTACAAATACGGTTGGCGTTCCTTCCGCTGGGGATTGTAACCTAACCTAATATTACTATGACTAATTTACAACCTAACTTGCTGATGTACTGTAAATTTTCTTTATTTAAAGAAAAATAAATTACAAAAATTAGTCAGGGACTTATTGAGGTCCAGCTTTTATGTAAGTTATTTAGCTTACGAATTCTGAAATTATCATATCTATGATATTTTTTAGATACACCCGCATTGCGGCCAGATGATTGGCTATTAGAATGGCCCACTGAGGACGACACAGTTAATAATTTGAATAACACTCGTGAACCTCAGCCAGGGCCTAGCACTGATACAGATGTGCCCGCCGAAGAGCCAAACAGGCTACAAATGTTAATGATCTAGATACAGAAATTCTAGAAATTTTAGGCGATGATCCTACTTCTAATGACAAATATGGGCCGGAAATACGCAACGAACTTGCAAACCGTTTATTATACATTGTTAAAAATGGTCTCAGTAAGGAAAACCGTAAAAACTTAATCACAAAATACCTATTGCCAAAAAATTGTGTTCAATTAGATGCTCCTAAAATAAATCTGGAAATTAAAGCGGCAATTGCTGATACCGCTGTCAAACGCGATAAATGCATAGAAAACAAACAGAAACAAATGTCTAGTGCTATAGCTTGTTTAGCCGACATCATAAATTCTCAACTGAATTCGAAATCGATAAACAATGACATGTTACAAAAATTAATGGACATAAGCAGAATGTTATGCGATTTACAACATGCAGATTCTATCACACGTAGAAATTTCATTTTATTTGCCCTCAAAAATGACATGAAGGAGCATCTTAAAAACACAAACATAGATACTTTTCTGTTTGGTGAAAATTTATCCGATACATTGAAATCAGCTAAGGCTGTAAATAAATCAGGGATAGAACTGAAGGCCGAATCTAGTAACAGGACTGCAAACATCAATTATAAACGACCGACATCGAGTAATTTAAACTCCAAGGCTCCACCCCAGGCGCGCAGGCCGCCTGCGGGACTCACCGAGGAGCCGCGAGCCAGCTGCGCCACGCGGTCGGTATCACCCGCCGCCGGCGAACTACCCGCCACCGCCGCCCGCGCACTCATCGAAGACATCATCGCGGGGCCATCAGGCGACGTATCCTCGTCGCCGCTATTAAATACAGTTAAGTATGCAGGTCGTTTATCTAAGTTTTATCACCAGTGGGCTGCGATTACAGATGATAATACTATACTATCCTGGATAAAAGGTTATAAGATACCATTTACATCAACTGTTGTACAACGGATACTTCCTGCTAAACCAACTTACTCGGCTAGCGAGGGAGTTCATTACTTAGAAGCTATTAAAATAAATAAATAAATAAATAGTCTTTTAATCAAGAATAAAAAACAGCCACACAAGAAAAAAATACAAAGAAATGAACAATAAAAAGAACACAAACATAAAAATACAATATAATATATAAAAACTAAAGATGGATCCCGACGGCTTAAATTGTACATAACGTTCTATCTATTGAATTATTTTCAAGCCGCCGGGAAATACTAGTATTTTATTTCTATTTCCATTTCTATTTCTATGCGTTTCAGCCAAGAAGGGTACACTGCGTGTTGACCAACTCTGTTACAGGTTCTTACCAGTTTATCTAAGTATTTCAAGCTCTTCTTGTCTGAAACGCAAAGGAAAATAAAAGTAAAGTTAACCAACCGCAAAACATATAAATGTGGCGCAAGCTATTCCTGATAAGGGTATCACCTCAGCATAATGCTGCAGCAGTGTAGACACACTCCTCCAGCGCTGATTTTCAGGCGACCCCTAGTAGCACTAGACGTCCCGGGCCGGTCTGACCGGTTGATTGAGTAATAATCCCACAAAAATGTTTATTGTTCTTTATCAACTATCCTAGGTACATATCTATATTCTATGGCCATAGCCATAGGACAGATCCTGCTTCATTGTTTTTATGTAAACAAGTATAATGTTAAGGTAGTTGAGAAGAGAACATCAAACTAATAAAACCAGTTGAAAATAAAACCAGAAAAGGAACAAAACCGTTTACGAAAAATTGCCTTATGTGAGCTGTTTAGGCTAGCTTTCAGAATACCTATTTAGAAGAAGCAATGAGCGAACAAAACTTATATGGTTGCTCAACATTTTAGGTCCCTTTTTTGTCTCTCTAACAGTAACTTTTTAAGTTTGAGTTTAAAACTAAATATTGATTTTGTATTCTGCACTGGCGGAGGTATAATATTCCAAATCCTTGAGAAAGCTAGCCTAAAGCTCCCGCGGAATGCAGCAGTCTTATGTCTTGGTGTAGCCATTTGACACGCCCCGCCCCTCGGTGCATATTTACTGTGCTCCCTGGCCCACCTAATTTTTGTAAAAAGATATTCTGGTTTACCAGTTGAGATGACACCAAATAAAAGCGAAGCCAAGTGAAGGTTCCGACGGGAAGTCATATTCAAAATGTTGGCATTATTAATAACCTGCTCGATATAGGAGCCATATCAGAATGTTCTCCTTGTAAAAATCAATTTGTCTCAAGTATTTTCCTGATCCCGAAACCATGTGGCAAGATGCGCTTTATTTTGAATTTAAAAAATCTTAATAAATTTGTTAAAACGGATCATTTTAAATTAGAAGATTTAAGAACAGCACTAAAAATTGTAACACATGATTGTCAAATGGCGTCAATTGACCTAAAAGACGCTTATTTTTTGATTAAAATACATAAAGTATCGCGAAAATATTTGAGATTCTTCTTTGAGGGTAAATTATTCGAGTTTAAGGTCTTTCGGGCCATTCGGGCTTAGCACGGCCCCATATGTTTTTACAAAAATATGTAGACTAGACTACTAGACTGACTGCTAGACTGTTGCGCTCCGCGGAACTATTGTCCACCGTCTATTTAGACGATTGGCTACTGTTTGGTTATTCCCGTTCAGAATGTCTGACTAACATCAATCTAACTAAAGGACTCTTAGTGTCACTTGGTTTCATTATTAATGAAGTAAAGAGCGTACTCTTTCCTTCATCTAAATGTAAATTCTTAGGTATGGTCATAGATTCACACAAGTTTCAAATTAGTTTACCAACAAATAAAAGGTTAAGAATTAAAACACAACTTCAAATGTTCTCAAGATTAAAGCGTTGCAGAATTAGGACCTTCGCTCAGCTATTAGGCTTATTAGTATCTTCTTGTCCAGCCATCGAATATGGATGGCTGCACACTAAAGAAATGGAAAGATGTAAATATCTCTATCTCTATGTGCTATTCCAGACTCTATCAGCTATTTCAGAATCTATCTCTGTAACAAATTTCAGCCAAATCGGTTCAATCGTTGCGACGTGATTGAGTAACAAACATACAAACTTTCGTCTTTATAATATTCTCAGTTCAATTCAATTCCATTCAATTCAATTTATTTGCATAAAACATGTTAGATACCGGTGTTACATTTCGTTATAAATTAGAACAATGTTTTGCCTAATAATCGGCATGCAAATATTTAAAATGTCATCTAGTACTATCTAATAATAATAATGTCATACTTATTTAAAATGTCAATATAAAATTACAAATTATCCGCTAAAAATTCTTTAATTGAGTAGTAGCACTTTTTCAGTAAAATATCTTTGACTTTTTTTTTAAATAATATAATATTTAGATTTTTGTCAGCCAATGACGCTGGTAGTTTGTTGTATATTTCTGGAGCCATGTTAAAAATACTCTTACTAAAGAATGTAGTCGTATGGTGCGAGAAACATATTTTATCCTTACGACGTTCACTGTCACAGAATTTAAATAGTTGATAATTATTTTTGACAAATATTAAGACTTCATATATATATAAGCACGGCATAGTTAATATATTAAATTTATTAAAATAGGATCTACATGAATCTGTTGGGCTCAAATGGCATATTGCTCTCAAACATTTCATACAATAGTGCAACAGGTGGGAATAGAACCTCCCAACTTTCAGTTTTCAGTCCACACCTGAACCGTTGGGCTTCAATTAATTATTTAAATGGTAAATTATTTGGGATAATAGAGATTCGTGGAATTAAGACGCTGAACCGATTTTAATGAAATTTGGTACAGAGATAGATCAGACCTTAAAGAATGACATAGGCTACCTTTTATCCCGATTGCTCAAGTGGTTCTCGTGGGAAAAATCAAAAAATATATATGGGCGAAGCGCAGATAGCTTTGAAATTATAGCGAATTATGGGGATACTTTTTAGTCAGCAAAGTGGCATGGGCTACTTTTTATCCTGGAAAAACATCTTATTCATACGGGAAAACACGTTTAGAGCGTGATAAGTCGCGGCCTGAAAGCTAGAATGTTATAAAAGAACAATTACATTATTAAGAAATTATTGGTGTGCAGCAATATTTATGCTTTTCCTACGGGAACAATTTGAGAGATCAGGATTAAAAGTAGTAGTAATAGCTTCTGTCCGCGACTTCGTCTGCGTGGACTTCAGAATTGGTTCTAAAGCTTCGCTCGTAACAATTTTTGATTTTACCACGGGAACTATTCGAGAGATTGTTATAGAAAGTACATGTCCTCTTCCATAGCATAAGTGACACGCATACCAAATTACAAAGCTGTTTGCCCGTGGCTTAGCTCGTAAACGTATGTGTATGTGTGTGTGTATGTTTGTTACTCTTTCACGCAAAAACTACTGGAGCGATTTGGCTGAAATTTAAAATGGAGATAGATTATCTATACCTTGGATTAAAACAAAGGCTACTTTTTAGCCTGAAAAAAATTATAGTTCCCGCGAGATTTTGAAAAACCCAAATTTACGTGCTACTTCTTCATGCCATCCTACTTCCTACTATCCTACTTCCTACTTCCTACTGGATCGCTGGATGGATGGATAAATGGAATCGCGTCGCAAAATTCATCTTGCTATGCTTTTCGGGGTAATGAAGTGTAAGTTTTTTCCTGAGTACCTCAGAAAAAAACTTAAGTGGATTGAAGAATCAGATCGCACAAGGAACTTCAGGCTTCACCGTATTAAGCATACTTTGCCACCACACAAAACGGACTCCTTCCGTGGAAGTTTTAAGTTTGCCGCCACTAAGTGTTGGAACGATTTGCCGCCTCCAATTCGTGCAATACATACGATTGGTTTATTTAAAATAAAAGTCAAAACGCATTTTCTCACCCTACAAAAGGGAGAAACTTAAAAGATTATTAGGAAGTAAGTTTTAATTTTATCAAAATTTATTAATTTTTGTTTGTCACAACATCTTAGTGAGTCGGCGTTAGAGTGGCACTTATTATTTTTATTTCATTACTTCATACTTTTTGTTTCATTAATATCGAAAAAATTTTATTGTAGTATTTGTGTGTTGTGCTTTGCTGCTAAATAAATATTTTATTATTATTATTATTATTCCGCATATTTTATTTACTCTCACACCCGCGTACAAAATAAATACATATAAAGCCAAAGAGATAATATATAATAAACATAAATATATATAAAAATAAATAAACTTACATATACTGTACACAAATAAATACTTGCAGCGGGTGGAGGATTACGCCCCGGCAGGGGAGACCAAACGGCCGGGGGTCAGGGCGACAGGTTGAGAAATCGACGGACTATCCTGGCCGAGTCTAGCAGCACCGCTTTCTGCATCTTGGCTGCGAGCGAACTGCCGCGGAACCCCAGTCGCCTCAGATGGTGAGCGAGGCTGACTGGGATCAACCCATTCGCAGATATCACGATTGGGATGGTTTCAGTGGACTCCACATGCCACATGCTGGAAACCTCGTGAGCCAGATCTAGATACTTTCGTTTTTTCTCTGTCTCCGCTCTCACGAGGTTTTCGTCATGTGGGATGGTGATGTCAACTAAAAACACCCTTGACTGTGCCCGGTCCATTAGCACGATATCAGGCTTTTATTATTATTATTATTATAGGCTACTTTTTATCCCGAAAAAAATTATAGTTCCCGCGGGATTTTGAAAAACCAAAATTTACATGCTACTTTTTTTTTTTTTTTTTTTTTTTAATTTATTCATGCCATCCTACTATCCTACTTCCTACTTCCTACTTTAATATTATAAAGGCGAAAGTTTGAATGTGTATGGGATTTGACGAAAATTCAATTTGAGTCCGAAGTTTAGAGCTCATTCGGTGTTTTATTCCGTACTTTTACGGTCCTTTTTTGTACCATGAAAAAGATATGGTACACTGGTTGATGCCCGCGACTTTTTTCGCGTGGATTGAGGGTTTTTTTATTCCTGCGGGAACTCTTAAATTTTCCGGGATAAAAAGTAGCCTATGTCCTATTCCCGACCATAATCTATGTCTGTGTCAAATTTCAGCCAAATCGGTTCAGTCGTTGCGACGTGATTGACTAACAAACATCCATCAATAGTAGGATATAGTAGGATAGTAGGATTAGGATTATTAATTATAATATTATTATTAACAAATTATTGGTGTGCAGCAATTATTTATGCTTTTCCCACGGAAAAAATTTGAGAGATCGGGATTCAAATTAGTAGTAGTAGTAGCTTCTGTCCGCGACTTTGTCTGCGTGGACTTCAGAATTGGGTCTAAAGCTTCGCTCGTTAACAATTTTTAATCTTACCACGGGAACTATTTGAGATCGGTATAGAAAGTACATGTCCTTTTCCATAGCATAGGTGACATGCATATCAAATTCCAAAGCTGTCTGCCTGCGGCTTAGCTCGTAAACAATTTTCAATTTTCCCTCGGGAACTATTTAAGGAATCGGGATAAAAGGTAGCCTATGTTCTTTTCCATGACAAAGGCTACATGCATGCCAAATTTCATCTAAATCCGTTCAGCCGTTTTTGCGTAATTGAGTAACAAACATCCAAACATCTAAACATCCAAACATCCAAACATCCACACTTTCACATTTATAATATTATTATAATATATAATATTATATATAGTAGGAAGTAGGATAGGCTACTTTTTATGGCCCAATAAGCTCATAGTATCTACCCAAAAAAAAAAAAAAAAAAACCAACCAGTAATAAACCATCTATTTACTATACGATGAAATTTTTACTATTTTTACTTTTACAAAATTGTTTTGTTAAAGTGCAATATATACTTGGATCTTGATTTCAAGCGGGAAATTATGGGAAAAGACTAGTTGATAAACTAGTAAGATATTTGTAGTTTCTTTATATGTTTAGTAAATAAAGTAGGAAAGTAAAATCAAAGGAGTCCAAGTTACAAACCTTCTGTTATACTCTTCAAATTCTTGGGACAACTTCTATAGATGCTTCCTTATAATGGTCGGTCCAAGAGTGCATCAACATCACCACTGAATTCTTCTTTCTACCAACTTTTCAAAATAGTGAATGCAGTATGAGGTACATTGATTTGAAATATAACACAGTTTTTTCACACTCATATCTTTCAAACACATGACATCTTACGTAGGTACCAAAAATTAGTTCAAACAATATCGCTTGTCGCCAGGGCGTTGTAGTATTACACGGATTATATAGGTATTTTAAGCGTTTAATTTTGTTAGAAATATAATTGCCTTCACAGTTACAAGTGTTTGGTGTTTACAAAAATGGATTGCGTCACCCGGCCGGACCTCAACGATGAAAGTCATTTTTTTCAATTCGTCTGAATAATATCGGCAATGGTCAACAAGCATTCATCCTTTTTGAAGTTAAAAGTTTTAAATAATGTTTATTTACATCGTATTTTGTATTTCTAAATGTAATTTTGTAATATAACAGTCAAATTTGCACTAAAACAATTTTAAAACTCTTAAAAAGGCTATATTTCTCAATCGTAAACTTTTACCGGTACAACACTGGCTCGCCTTTGTGAACATCGTAGGTTCCGTCTCGACAACAAGATCATCGACGAGCTTTACGCTGCTGCAGAATACCGAATTTACAACCGTTGTAAGTCGAGTCGATATGTACGATGTAACATCGTTGTCTACATCGATGTTAGCAACGTTTAAAGGTTTTTAAGAGAATCGCACTGCTGATACGAACCGCTACGATGTGGAACGCCCTCCCGGCGTGTTTCTTACCACGAATAACTTTTGCCTATACATCTCCTAACTGAACGCGATCCAATATATATATATATATCTATTTTTTCGTAGCTATCTTAATAATTTAACGAGTACAAGTGTAAACCCAAACTTAACACCGTCGTAAACGCCCACCTGCGTTCAACGTTTACGCGTTTCTCCGAAATGTCTTTTGAGACGGTTAAAGGAAAATAGGTTATTGTCCCCCAGTTCGTTAGTCTGGCTAAAACTCGCAAACGGCTTGATCGATTTGAATAATTTCTGTTCGCTTTTGTTCGCCTCAATACTGGGGTGGATTAAAAACAAAAAAAAAAAAAAAAACAAAAAGACAGCTGAAAAATCGAAAAAATTTAAATCGGTAATTTTGTATAGGAAATCCCCACTTCTGACTACTTTGACGCGAAGCCGCGGTTATAAGCTAGTATGAAATAAAATTACCTTGTAGATGTATGTCTTTGATTTATATCAATCTCTGCTGTCGTTTGAGAGACAGCCGAGCTGTGTTTGAATGCTGGATTACTTTGCGCGTCCCCTGCTTGCTCTATTCTGAAATGAAAAATAAACTATTTGAATTTTTTTTTATAAATACATAACCTGGGCCGGTTGGATTTATTATTATACACCCCATGGAAACACCTCGCTTGCTGTAGCTTAAAATCAAAATCAAAATCAAAATCAAAATTTATTTATTTCATGTAGGCCAACTTGTAGCTCTTATGACACGTCATAAATCTACCACCGGTTCGGAATGCAGATTCTGCTGAGAAGAGCCGGCAAGAAACTCAGCAGTTGCTCTTTTCAAAAAAAAAAAAAAAAATTTTACAATGGTTAACAAAACTATGCTATGCACACAGTGTTTCCACAAAGAAGTTTCAAAAATGCACACCTACCATAACCTAACACATGTTAAGATGGGTAGACACAAAGCAGACCCATTCCCGTTGGTGGCACCCGTTCACGAGCACGACGCACGATCCAGCCATTGCTTCGCACATTACATGTACACAATATTATTATATTATTACTAAACAATAAACTTAAATAGTCTGTATAAATTTCTGTTGTACGTAAGAAGTTTTTGCATTGTAAGTTTTGAAATAAAGAAAGAAATTATAATCTATACTATTATAATAAAGAGAGAGCGCGAATTTTGTGAGTTTGTATGTATGTCCGGAGCAAACTTTGGAACCACCGCACCTATTACAATAATTCTTTTACCATTTCAAAAGTACATTATTCCAGATGGTTATAGGCTATAATTATGTTAATAAATGTATTATGGCTAGATATTATGTGCAAATTTGTTAAAGAAGTCGGAAATTTTTTTGACTCTTAAACGTTTTCAAGGCGTGCGCTGGGTCATATACTGTTATTGGATGAAAATGATGTATGGGTGAATTGTTCCTCTTAAAGAGTTCTAAAAAAAAGTCCGCGATAGCATATGTCTATATTCTAAGGATAACTTACAGTAACCATTTCTATCTTTCAAATTTTGATTAAAAATAATGAATTATTTTCGAAGCTTCTTTAACCGATGTGATGTCAATCTATATCTAAATAAGTATTTAATTTAGAACATATTTGCCCTTTACACTATACAATTTAAATAAATATCTTAGGAGTTATCGGAAAATTAATATTTCCGCGCGACAAAATAATAAAATGGTGCCGGCTGGCGCGGCGGGGCACGGTAGCGGGTATCGGTGCGGGATATTCGTGTGGTTCCTGTGGTGATCTTATTGACAATCGTCTCCTATAAGAAGCTCACAAGAACAAATATTTAATTTTCAACCCGGACGAAGTCGGCGCGGGCCTCTAGTACTATTAGTAGATATTAAAAACGTACGACATGTATGTTCACGTGGAATAATCTCTTCACTTATTACTGAAATAAAAAGTATTAGCCACAAACTTACGGCTTCTGCTGAGAGATCTGCGACGAGCAGCGACTGCGCAAGTGCTCGTCACATTCCCGCTGCTTTTGTTGCTGATACTCCTTCAGCAACTCTCGCCTGAAGTCGCCATCTCCTGCGTGTTAAGCAGCAACCACTGCGGGCCGGTCAGCAATCGATGAGCGTTCAGTCGCTGCTGCTTTCGGAAGCGGCGTCGCCGTATACGAATGCTGTGTCCTGGGAGAAAATTAACATCTATTATACATCTATACTATAATAATTTATAGAGCCTCAATAGCCCAACGGTTCAGGTGTGGACTGAAAACTGAAAGTTGGGAGGTTCTATTCCCACCTGTTGCACTATTGTAGTACACACTCCTAACACAAGCTTTCCGCTTAAATAAGCCAAATGGAAAAGAGAGGAGGGAATTAGTTGAGTCCGACTTGACTAATTATTCTTTAAAAAAAATATTAATAACTTCAGAAAAATACATAACTACTAATACAGACACTAATTTGATTACCTATGTTCCTGGGTTGTAGCGGTTGAGGCACCAATGCTACTCGCTTCATTACTTTTTTCATTCGATTTATATGTTTCTTCAATTGGTTTCAATTTTTCGTTCAGTCCGTTATAATAGGCCATATTAAATTCATCGTTGTTGCTTTGGAGAAACAGATCAGGGGTATGGGTTGAATCTACACTGCTATACCCTTCCAAGTTAGCCCGCTTCCATCTTAGACTGTATCGTCACTTATCATCAGGTGAGATCGCAGTCAAGGACAATCTTGTCATCACTGAAGTCCCTCAAAAAAAAAGTAATAGGTAAACTTACTGAACAGATGAGAACGTCTCCGACGGCTGATCAACGTTGAACTCATCCTCCTCTTGTTCTGACCAGGGTGGAAACTTGCTTCTAGCACCTGATGATGACGCTTCATACCTGCAAAGAAATGTATAGTTAAAGAAATCTCATCTTTATAATATATAGGTATAGGGTGCATAATACATGTGCTAAGTAAAACTTTTTTTTTTTTTTAAAGAAGCCAAAACTCAATATTGCTTAATATTAACCAAACTAAAATTATATAGGAGTGGGTACGACAATAGAACGACGGATGGGGATCGAACCTGCGACCTTTCAGTTTTCAGTGAACGTTGGGCTATTGAGGCTTAAGGAAGTAACTAATTTTAATTAGGGTTCAGAAGTAAGTGCTTAACATCATTGATTGCCATTGTGATTTTCATTGATCTTCAAGTGCAAGTGTATCTCGCATTAATTCAATTCTTTATTTCCCTATTTTATTTTATTTTTATTCGTTGACAAGGTTGTCCTTGACTGCGATCTCACCTAATGGTAAGTGACGATGCAGTCTAAGATGGTAGTGGGCTAACTTTGAACGGGTATGGCAGTGTAGATTCAACCCATACCCCCTAATCGGTTTCTACACGCTATCGTGCCGGAACGCTAAATCGCTTGGCGGCACGTCATTGACGGTAGGGTGGTAACTAGCCACGGCTAAAGCCTCCCACCCAGTGTTGCCAGCACGGCCATGTCAAAAGTTACCTAAAATAAATAAAAATGTAACCTTTTAGTGTAAAAAATAACCTCCAATTTTTTTCTAGTAGAAATGTATTAAAAGTTGATTGGTTGTAATAATAACTTACACAAATATAAACGATAATGTAGTCCTACTTCCATGGTCGAGACGAAACGAGTGTGAAAGAGAACGACGTGAACTAATATTATATTAATCTGTGGACGTGAAAGTTGCCCAACACGAAGTTGCCAAACCACAGAGAGAGTAGGTAGGTTTATACTACCTACTATAAGTTTTGCGTTGTTTCAATTTGCGTTCCGTTTCACGTTGGTTTTACACAAAAAATTAAGAATTAATTCTACAAGATCCGAAAAATCACCTAAAAGGTTACAAAAGTAACCAACCTTCTGGCAACGCTGCTCCCACCAGACCAGACCAGAGACAATTTAGAAATTATAAATTCCCAAATTGCCCCCGCCAAGAATCGAACCCGGGACCTCCCAGTTATAAGACCACAGCGCTCATCACTGTGCCAGGGAGGTCGTTAAAAAAAAGAATACTTCGTACTGATTCTACTTTTTTGTAAATAAGAATGCATTCAGTAATTTTTTAGTCACAGAAAATTGCAATGAAGCGTGAGCGCTTGGCATCCGTATGTAGTTGACGTCAAACCTACTTGAACTAAATGTTTCCGTCAAACGTTTCAGCTATGCGATTCTCGAAAGTAAAATACAATTTACATCGGTTGCGCATCGGAGGTTTTTTGAGATGTAGCAAATTTGGTATTCTCTTGTTAACTTTGATTCGCCGATGCCACACTAGCGCCCCATGAGCGAGCGTGTTAGATGTAGGAAACTCAATTTTGACATTTATGTATGGCAAATGGTATTCTGCAAGGCATTTTCAGCTCGTCTGTTACAACATCGTACGCCCTCGACTTCGATTTTAAATGTCAAAATGAAAGCGTCTTGTTTAGTAGCTTTTCCTAGGATAGGATGTAGTGTACGATGAACATGAAAATTGCTTTGTGAACTTAAAGAAATCTTTGAATAACTTGAAAATATGAGTTTTCTTCTACCACAAAACATTGTCTGAGATTGTTCATATAAAAAAGGTAAGTAATCCTGTGTCAATATACAAAATAACCTCTGTATCATAGGTCCCTAATATCCATAGTTAAAATCCCTTTCATATCTTGGAATATAATCATTTCTCTCATTTTCGTAAATAAATATGATACTTATTAAAATATTGATTAGTCACAGTTTGAATAAAAAAATATTCTATTCTATTCTATAGTCATTTGAGTTCTTAGAGCATCAAGCAGCCAGTTTTTCAACGATTTCCCTGGTGCAGTAGTGAGCAATGTGGTCTTATAAATGGGAGGTCTCGGGTTTGATTCCCCGGCGGAGGCAATTTGGGAATTTATAGTTTCTGAATTAGTACATATAGTTACCACCCTACTCATGTCTTTATGCTCCCTGCAGGATTTATTTATGTAATAAATACTCATTTATCAATTTTCAGATATTTCACATAGAGACAACCTTAGAAGGAGATAACCCACTTAATGACATGAAGCAATCCTGCAGATTTAGCAGAAGAACTTACAGCTTCTTTTTCAAAAGGAATATGGCAATGAATAGAAGAAATAATCAGTTACGAGAACGTTTGTTACATTTTTCTAGAAAGCATATTTTTCTAGCCAACTACTAGCTAGAAAATACCAACCTTAAAGAAAGAATGGGAAAAAATAAAAGATAATATTATGATATAAAAGAAAACTGGTTTTATTTTACAATTTTTACGTTTATGATTAGGGCTTGATTTTCATGTGTCATATTATGCTCCTTGCCATATCTTGATTCCTTCAAAATGCACTCTGAAAGTTATGGGCATCGTCCTGCATAATAATTCCAGCTGAAACATTTAAATATAATAATAATTAAATATGGCTAATTTGAATTAGATAATTAGGCTATCAATACATACAGTTACAGAAAAATTATTAAAAGTGTCTGTTTATGGTTTTGAAACTGACTTTTACCTCGTATTATTTATTGAATTAACAATATCAAAACCAAACACAATCTTAAAATTTTTGTCGATTTATCTTTTTATCCAGGATAACTTTCAGAACAGCTTAACCTCTTTTTGATGGAACTCTAACGGGCATACAGAAGTGAGAAGATTATGTAAAAAATGATCTAAGCTACTTTTTATCCCGGAAATATTAGAGTTTAAAAATAAAATAATATTTAGA
Organism: Hipparchia semele; assembly: GCA_933228805.2. Classification (NCBI taxonomy): domain Eukaryota; kingdom Metazoa; phylum Arthropoda; class Insecta; order Lepidoptera; family Nymphalidae; genus Hipparchia; species Hipparchia semele. The sequence continues at coordinate 50,786 of CAKOFV020000009.1, forward strand.
AAAATGAATAAGTTTATTTATTTCACACTAGCTGATACCCGCGACTTCGTTCGCGTGGATTAAGGTTTTTATTCCCGCAGGAACTCTCTTATTTCCCGGGATAAAAAGTAGCCTATGTGCTATTCCAGACTCTATCAGCTATTTCAGAATCTATCTCTGTAACAAATTTCAGCCAAATCGGTTCAATCGTTGCGACGTGATTGAGTAACAAACATACAAACTTTCGTCTTTATAATATTCTCAGTTCAATTCAATTCCATTCAATTCAATTTATTTGCATAAAACATGTTAGATACCGGTGTTACATTTCGTTATAAATTAGAACAATGTTTTGCCTAATAATCGGCATGCAAATATTTAAAATGTCATCTAGTACTATCTAATAATAATAATGTCATACTTATTTAAAATGTCAATATAAAATTACAAATTCTTCGCTCGTTAACAATTTTTAATCTTACCACGGGAACTATTTGAGATCGGTATAGAAAGTACATGTCCTTTTCCATAGCATAGGTGACATGCATATCAAATTCCAAAGCTGTCTGCCTGCGGCTTAGCTCGTAAACAATTTTCAATTTTCCCTCGGGAACTATTTAAGGAATCGGGATAAAAGGTAGCCTATGTTCTTTTCCATGACAAAGGCTACATGCATGCCAAATTAAATATAATATATAGTAGGAATAATAATATTATATATAGTAGGAAGTAGGATAGGCTACTTTTTATGGCCCAATAAGCTCATAGTATCTACCCAAAAAAAAAAAAAAAAAAACCAACCAGTAATAAACCATCTATTTACTATACGATGAAATTTTTACTATTTTTACTTTTACAAAATTGTTTTGTTAAAGTGCAATATATACTTGGATCTTGATTTCAAGCGGGAAATTATGGGAAAAGACTAGTTGATAAACTAGTAAGATATTTGTAGTTTCTTTATATGTTTAGTAAATAAAGTAGGAAAGTAAAATCAAAGGAGTCCAAGTTACAAACCTTCTGTTATACTCTTCAAATTCTTGGGACAACTTCTATAGATGCTTCCTTATAATGGTCGGTCCAAGAGTGCATCAACATCACCACTGAATTCTTCTTTCTACCAACTTTTCAAAATAGTGAATGCAGTATGAGGTACATTGATTTGAAATATAACACAGTTTTTTCACACTCATATCTTTCAAACACATGACATCTTACGTAGGTACCAAAAATTAGTTCAAACAATATCGCTTGTCGCCAGGGCGTTGTAGTATTACACGGATTATATAGGTATTTTAAGCGTTTAATTTTGTTAGAAATATAATTGCCTTCACAGTTACAAGTGTTTGGTGTTTACAAAAATGGATTGCGTCACCCGGCCGGACCTCAACGATGAAAGTCATTTTTTTCAATTCGTCTGAATAATATCGGCAATGGTCAACAAGCATTCATCCTTTTTGAAGTTAAAAGTTTTAAATAATGTTTATTTACATCGTATTTTGTATTTCTAAATGTAATTTTGTAATATAACAGTCAAATTTGCACTAAAACAATTTTAAAACTCTTAAAAAGGCTATATTTCTCAATCGTAAACTTTTACCGGTACAACACTGGCTCGCCTTTGTGAACATCGTAGGTTCCGTCTCGACAACAAGATCATCGACGAGCTTTACGCTGCTGCAGAATACCGAATTTACAACCGTTGTAAGTCGAGTCGATATGTACGATGTAACATCGTTGTCTACATCGATGTTAGCAACGTTTAAAGGTTTTTAAGAGAATCGCACTGCTGATACGAACCGCTACGATGTGGAACGCCCTCCCGGCGTGTTTCTTACCACGAATAACTTTTGCCTATACATCTCCTAACTGAACGCGATCCAATATATATATATATATCTATTTTTTCGTAGCTATCTTAATAATTTAACGAGTACAAGTGTAAACCCAAACTTAACACCGTCGTAAACGCCCACCTGCGTTCAACGTTTACGCGTTTCTCCGAAATGTCTTTTGAGACGGTTAAAGGAAAATAGGTTATTGTCCCCCAGTTCGTTAGTCTGGCTAAAACTCGCAAACGGCTTGATCGATTTGAATAATTTCTGTTCGCTTTTGTTCGCCTCAATACTGGGGTGGATTAAAAACAAAAAAAAAAAAACCAAAAAGACAGCTGAAAAATCGAAAAAATTTAAATCGGTAATTTTGTATAGGAAATCCCCACTTCTGACTACTTTGACGCGAAGCCGCGGTTATAAGCTAGTATGAAATAAAATTACCTTGTAGATGTATGTCTTTGATTTATATCAATCTCTGCTGTCGTTTGAGAGACAGCCGAGCTGTGTTTGAATGCTGGATTACTTTGCGCGTCCCCTGCTTGCTCTATTCTGAAATGAAAAATAAACTATTTGAATTTTTTTTTATAAATACATAACCTGGGCCAGTTGGATTTATTATTATACACCCCATGGAAACACCTCGCTTGCTGTAGCTTAAAATCAAAATCAAAATCAAAATTTATTTATTTCATGTAGGCCAACTTGTAGCTCTTATGACACGTCATAAATCTACCACCGGTTCGGAATGCAGATTCTGCTGAGAAGAGCCGGCAAGAAACTCAGCAGTTGCTCTTTTCAAAAAAAAAAAAAAAATTTTACAATGGTTAACAAAACTATGCTATGCACACAGTGTTTCCACAAAGAAGTTTCAAAAATGCACACCTACCATAACCTAACACATGTTAAGATGGGTAGACACAAAGCAGACCCATTCCCGTTGGTGGCACCCGTTCACGAGCACGACGCACGATCCAGCCATTGCTTCGCACATTACATGTACACAATATTATTATATTATTACTAAACAATAAACTTAAATAGTCTGTATAAATTTCTGTTGTACGTAAGAAGTTTTTGCATTGTAAGTTTTGAAATAAAGAAAGAAATTATAATCTATACTATTATAATAAAGAGAGAGCGCGAATTTTGTGAGTTTGTATGTATGTCCGGAGCAAACTTTGGAACCACCGCACCTATTACAATAATTCTTTTACCATTTCAAAAGTACATTATTCCAGATGGTTATAGGCTATAATTATGTTAATAAATGTATTATGGCTAGATATTATGTGCAAATTTGTTAAAGAAGTCGGAAATTTTTTTGACTCTTAAACGTTTTCAAGGCGTGCGCTGGGTCATATACATACTGTTATTGGATGAAAATGATGTATGGGTGAATTGTTCCTCTTAAAGAGTTCTAAAAAAAAGTCCGCGATAGCATATGTCTATATTCTAAGGATAACTTACAGTAACCATTTCTATCTTTCAAATTTTGATTAAAAATAATGAATTATTTTCGAAGCTTCTTTAACCGATGTGATGTCAATCTATATCTAAATAAGTATTTAATTTAGAACATATTTGCCCTTTACACTATACAATTTAAATAAATATCTTAGGAGTTATCGGAAAATTAATATTTCCGCGCGACAAAATAATAAAATGGTGCCGGCTGGCGCGGCGGGGCACGGTAGCGGGTATCGGTGCGGGATATTCGTGTGGTTCCTGTGGTGATCTTATTGACAATCGTCTCCTATAAGAAGCTCACAAGAACAAATATTTAATTTTCAACCCGGACGAAGTCGGCGCGGGCCTCTAGTACTATAATCAGTCAACCGTTCCAAAGATTATTAATTGATATTAAAAACGTACGACATGTATGTTCACGTGGAATAATCTCTTCACTTATTACTGAAATAAAAAGTATTAGCCACAAACTTACGGCTTCTGCTGAGAGATCTGCGACGAGCAGCGACTGCGCAAGTGCTCGTCACATTCCCGCTGCTTTTGTTGCTGATACTCCTTCAGCAACTCTCGCCTGAAGTCGCCATCTCCTGCGTGTTAAGCAGCAACCACTGCGGGCCGGTCAGCAATCGATGAGCGTTCAGTCGCTGCTGCTTTCGGAAGCGGCGTCGCCGTATACGAATGCTGTGTCCTGGGAGAAAATTAACATCTATTATACATCTATACTATAATAATTTATAGAGCCTCAATAGCCCAACGGTTCAGGTGTGGACTGAAAACTGAAAGTTGGGAGGTTCTATTCCCACCTGTTGCACTATTGTAGTACACACTCCTAACACAAGCTTTCCGCTTAAATAAGCCAAATGGAAAAGAGAGGAGGGAATTAGTTGAGTCCGACTTGACTAATTATTCTTTAAAAAAAATATTAATAACTTCAGAAAAATACATAACTACTAATACAGACACTAATTTGATTACCTATGTTCCTGGGTTGTAGCGGTTGAGGCACCAATGCTACTCGCTTCATTACTTTTTTCATTCGATTTATATGTTTCTTCAATTGGTTTCAATTTTTCGTTCAGTCCGTTATAATAGGCCATATTAAATTCATCGTTGTTGCTTTGGAGAAACAGATCAGGGGTATGGGTTGAATCTACACTGCTATACCCTTCCAAGTTAGCCCGCTTCCATCTTAGACTGTATCGTCACTTATCATCAGGTGAGATCGCAGTCAAGGACAATCTTGTCATCACTGAAGTCCCTCAAAAAAAAAGTAATAGGTAAACTTACTGAACAGATGAGAACGTCTCCGACGGCTGATCAACGTTGAACTCATCCTCCTCTTGTTCTGACCAGGGTGGAAACTTGCTTCTAGCACCTGATGATGACGCTTCATACCTGCAAAGAAATGTATAGTTAAAGAAATCTCATCTTTATAATATATAGGTATAGGGTGCATAATACATGTGCTAAGTAAAACTTTTTTTTTTTTTTAAAGAAGCCAAAACTCAATATTGCTTAATATTAACCAAACTAAAATTATATAGGAGTGGGTACGACAATAGAACGACGGATGGGGATCGAACCTGCGACCTTTCAGTTTTCAGTGAACGTTGGGCTATTGAGGCTTAAGGAAGTAACTAATTTTAATTAGGGTTCAGAAGTAAGTGCTTAACATCATTGATTGCCATTGTGATTTTCATTGATCTTCAAGTGCAAGTGTATCTCGCATTAATTCAATTCTTTATTTCCCTATTTTATTTTATTTTTATTCGTTGACAAGGTTGTCCTTGACTGCGATCTCACCTAATGGTAAGTGACGATGCAGTCTAAGATGGTAGTGGGCTAACTTTGAACGGGTATGGCAGTGTAGATTCAACCCATACCCCCTAATCGGTTTCTACACGCTATCGTGCCGGAACGCTAAATCGCTTGGCGGCACGTCATTGACGGTAGGGTGGTAACTAGCCACGGCTAAAGCCTCCCACCCAGTGTTGCCAGCACGGCCATGTCAAAAGTTACCTAAAATAAATAAAAATGTAACCTTTTAGTGTAAAAAATAACCTCCAATTTTTTTCTAGTAGAAATGTATTAAAAGTTGATTGGTTGTAATAATAACTTACACAAATATAAACGATAATGTAGTCCTACTTCCATGGTCGAGACGAAACGAGTGTGAAAGAGAACGACGTGAACTAATATTATATTAATCTGTGGACGTGAAAGTTGCCCAACACGAAGTTGCCAAACCACAGAGAGAGTAGGTAGGTTTATACTACCTACTATAAGTTTTGCGTTGTTTCAATTTGCGTTCCGTTTCACGTTGGTTTTACACAAAAAATTAAGAATTAATTCTACAAGATCCGAAAAATCACCTAAAAGGTTACAAAAGTAACCAACCTTCTGGCAACGCTGCTCCCACCAGACCAGACCAGAGACAATTTAGAAATTATAAATTCCCAAATTGCCCCCGCCAAGAATCGAACCCGGGACCTCCCAGTTATAAGACCACAGCGCTCATCACTGTGCCAGGGAGGTCGTTAAAAAAAAGAATACTTCGTACTGATTCTACTTTTTTGTAAATAAGAATGCATTCAGTAATTTTTTAGTCACAGAAAATTGCAATGAAGCGTGAGCGCTTGGCATCCGTATGTAGTTGACGTCAAACCTACTTGAACTAAATGTTTCCGTCAAACGTTTCAGCTATGCGATTCTCGAAAGTAAAATACAATTTACATCGGTTGCGCATCGGAGGTTTTTTGAGATGTAGCAAATTTGGTATTCTCTTGTTAACTTTGATTCGCCGATGCCACACTAGCGCCCCATGAGCGAGCGTGTTAGATGTAGGAAACTCAATTTTGACATTTATGTATGGCAAATGGTATTCTGCAAGGCATTTTCAGCTCGTCTGTTACAACATCGTACGCCCTCGACTTCGATTTTAAATGTCAAAATGAAAGCGTCTTGTTTAGTAGCTTTTCCTAGGATAGGATGTAGTGTACGATGAACATGAAAATTGCTTTGTGAACTTAAAGAAATCTTTGAATAACTTGAAAATATGAGTTTTCTTCTACCACAAAACATTGTCTGAGATTGTTCATATAAAAAAGGTAAGTAATCCTGTGTCAATATACAAAATAACCTCTGTATCATAGGTCCCTAATATCCATAGTTAAAATCCCTTTCATATCTTGGAATATAATCATTTCTCTCATTTTCGTAAATAAATATGATACTTATTAAAATATTGATTAGTCACAGTTTGAATAAAAAAATATTCTATTCTATTCTATAGTCATTTGAGTTCTTAGAGCATCAAGCAGCCAGTTTTTCAACGATTTCCCTGGTGCAGTAGTGAGCAATGTGGTCTTATAAATGGGAGGTCTCGGGTTTGATTCCCCGGCGGAGGCAATTTGGGAATTTATAGTTTCTGAATTAGTACATATAGTTACCACCCTACTCATGTCTTTATGCTCCCTGCAGGATTTATTTATGTAATAAATACTCATTTATCAATTTTCAGATATTTCACATAGAGACAACCTTAGAAGGAGATAACCCACTTAATGACATGAAGCAATCCTGCAGATTTAGCAGAAGAACTTACAGCTTCTTTTTCAAAAGGAATATGGCAATGAATAGAAGAAATAATCAGTTACGAGAACGTTTGTTACATTTTTCTAGAAAGCATATTTTTCTAGCCAACTACTAGCTAGAAAATACCAACCTTAAAGAAAGAATGGGAAAAAATAAAAGATAATATTATGATATAAAAGAAAACTGGTTTTATTTTACAATTTTTACGTTTATGATTAGGGCTTGATTTTCATGTGTCATATTATGCTCCTTGCCATATCTTGATTCCTTCAAAATGCACTCTGAAAGTTATGGGCATCGTCCTGCATAATAATTCCAGCTGAAACATTTAAATATAATAATAATTAAATATGGCTAATTTGAATTAGATAATTAGGCTATCAATACATACAGTTACAGAAAAATTATTAAAAGTGTCTGTTTATGGTTTTGAAACTGACTTTTACCTCGTATTATTTATTGAATTAACAATATCAAAACCAAACACAATCTTAAAATTTTTGTCGATTTATCTTTTTATCCAGGATAACTTTCAGAACAGCTTAACCTCTTTTTGATGGAACTCTAACGGGCATACAGAAGTGAGAAGATTATGTAAAAAATGATCTAAGCTACTTTTTATCCCGGAAATATTAGAGTTTAAAAATAAAATAATATTTAGAAAAATGAATAAGTTTATTTATTTCACACTAGCTGATACCCGCGACTTCGTTCGCGTGGATTAAGGTTTTTATTCCCGCAGGAACTCTCTTATTTCCCGGGATAAAAAGTAGCCTATGTGCTATTCCAGACTCTATCAGCTATTTCAGAATCTATCTCTGTAACAAATTTCAGCCAAATCGGTTCAATCGTTGCGACGTGATTGAGTAACAAACATACAAACTTTCGTCTTTATAATATTCTCAGTTCAATTCAATTCCATTCAATTCAATTTATTTGCATAAAACATGTTAGATACCGGTGTTACATTTCGTTATAAATTAGAACAATGTTTTGCCTAATAATCGGCATGCAAATATTTAAAATGTCATCTAGTACTATCTAATAATAATAATGTCATACTTATTTAAAATGTCAATATAAAATTACAAATTATCCGCTAAAAATTCTTTAATTGAGTAGTAGCACTTTTTCAGTAAAATATCTTTGACTTTTTTTTTAAATAATATAATATTTAGATTTTTGTCAGCCAATGACGCTGGTAGTTTGTTGTATATTTCTGGAGCCATGTTAAAAATACTCTTACTAAAGAATGTAGTCGTATGGTGCGAGAAACATATTTTATCCTTACGACGTTCACTGTCACAGAATTTAAATAGTTGATAATTATTTTTGACAAATATTAAGACTTCATATATATTATATAAGCACGGCATAGTTAATATATTAAATTTATTAAAATAGGATCTACATGAATCTGTTGGGCTCAAATGGCATATTGCTCTCAAACATTTCATACAATAGTGCAACAGGTGGGAATAGAACCTCCCAACTTTCAGTTTTCAGTCCACACCTGAACCGTTGGGCTTCAATTAATTATTTAAATGGTAAATTATTTGGGATAATAGAGATTCGTGGAATTAAGACGCTGAACCGATTTTAATGAAATTTGGTACAGAGATAGATCACACCTTAAAGAATGACATAGGCTACCTTTTATCCCGATTGCTCAAGTGGTTCTCGTGGGAAAAATCAAAAAATATATATGGGCGAAGCGCAGATAGCTTTGAAATTATAGCGAATTATGGGGATACTTTTTAGTCAGCAAAGTGGCATGGGCTACTTTTTATCCTGGAAAAACATCTTATTCATACGGGAAAACACGTTTAGAGCGTGATAAGTCGCGGCCTGAAAGCTAGAATGTTATAAAAGAACAATTACATTATTAAGAAATTATTGGTGTGCAGCAATATTTATGCTTTTCCTACGGGAACAATTTGAGAGATCAGGATTAAAAGTAGTAGTAATAGCTTCTGTCCGCGACTTCGTCTGCGTGGACTTCAGAATTGGTTCTAAAGCTTCGCTCGTTAACAATTTTTAATCTTACCACGGGAACTATTTGAGATCGGTATAGAAAGTACATGTCCTTCTCCATAGCATAGGTGACATGCATATCAAATTCCAAAGCTGTCTGCCTGCGGCTTAGCTCGTAAACAATTTTCAATTTTCCCTCGGGAACTATTTAAGGAATCGGGATAAAAGGTAGCCTATGTTCTTTTCCATGACAAAGGCTACATGCATGCCAAATTAAATATAATATATAGTAGGAATAATAATATTATATATAGTAGGAAGTAGGATAGGCTACTTTTTATGGCCCAATAAGCTCATAGTATCTACCCAAAAAAAAAAAAAAAAACCAACCAGTAATAAACCATCTATTTACTATACGATGAAATTTTTACTATTTTTACTTTTACAAAATTGTTTTGTTAAAGTGCAATATATACTTGGATCTTGATTTCAAGCGGGAAATTATGGGAAAAGACTAGTTGATAAACTAGTAAGATATTTGTAGTTTCTTTATATGTTTAGTAAATAAAGTAGGAAAGTAAAATCAAAGGAGTCCAAGTTACAAACCTTCTGTTATACTCTTCAAATTCTTGGGACAACTTCTATAGATGCTTCCTTATAATGGTCGGTCCAAGAGTGCATCAACATCACCACTGAATTCTTCTTTCTACCAACTTTTCAAAATAGTGAATGCAGTATGAGGTACATTGATTTGAAATATAACACAGTTTTTTCACACTCATATCTTTCAAACACATGACATCTTACGTAGGTACCAAAAATTAGTTCAAACAATATCGCTTGTCGCCAGGGCGTTGTAGTATTACACGGATTATATAGGTATTTTAAGCGTTTAATTTTGTTAGAAATATAATTGCCTTCACAGTTACAAGTGTTTGGTGTTTACAAAAATGGATTGCGTCACCCGGCCGGACCTCAACGATGAAAGTCATTTTTTTCAATTCGTCTGAATAATATCGGCAATGGTCAACAAGCATTCATCCTTTTTGAAGTTAAAAGTTTTAAATAATGTTTATTTACATCGTATTTTGTATTTCTAAATGTAATTTTGTAATATAACAGTCAAATTTGCACTAAAACAATTTTAAAACTCTTAAAAAGGCTATATTTCTCAATCGTAAACTTTTACCGGTACAACACTGGCTCGCCTTTGTGAACATCGTAGGTTCCGTCTCGACAACAAGATCATCGACGAGCTTTACGCTGCTGCAGAATACCGAATTTACAACCGTTGTAAGTCGAGTCGATATGTACGATGTAACATCGTTGTCTACATCGATGTTAGCAACGTTTAAAGGTTTTTAAGAGAATCGCACTGCTGATACGAACCGCTACGATGTGGAACGCCCTCCCGGCGTGTTTCTTACCACGAATAACTTTTGCCTATACATCTCCTAACTGAACGCGATCCAATATATATATATATATCTATTTTTTCGTAGCTATCTTAATAATTTAACGAGTACAAGTGTAAACCCAAACTTAACACCGTCGTAAACGCCCACCTGCGTTCAACGTTTACGCGTTTCTCCGAAATGTCTTTTGAGACGGTTAAAGGAAAATAGGTTATTGTCCCCCAGTTCGTTAGTCTGGCTAAAACTCGCAAACGGCTTGATCGATTTGAATAATTTCTGTTCGCTTTTGTTCGCCTCAATACTGGGGTGGATTAAAAACAAAAAAAAAAAAAAACCAAAAAGACAGCTGAAAAATCGAAAAAATTTAAATCGGTAATTTTGTATAGGAAATCCCCACTTCTGACTACTTTGACGCGAAGCCGCGGTTATAAGCTAGTATGAAATAAAATTACCTTGTAGATGTATGTCTTTGATTTATATCAATCTCTGCTGTCGTTTGAGAGACAGCCGAGCTGTGTTTGAATGCTGGATTACTTTGCGCGTCCCCTGCTTGCTCTATTCTGAAATGAAAAATAAACTATTTGAATTTTTTTTTATAAATACATAACCTGGGCCGGTTGGATTTATTATTATACACCCCATGGAAACACCTCGCTTGCTGTAGCTTAAAATCAAAATCAAAATCAAAAGGAGGTGGGTTGATAAGGCAACAAAATCCGCCCCCCATACACTCGAAAAAAAAAGTTCCAGATTTCGACAAATTGTAAATGTATTTATATACTTGAAGATATAAACTTTATTCTAATATAAAGTTTAGGTGATAAAAAAAATAGTAAGTTACAGAAAATATTACCCAAAGAGAGAGTGTTTCTTTTACTTTTCTTACATTTTCATACATTTTAGTCGTTTTTTAAGCTTTGATTTAATATTTCAGAATGAGGCGCTCCATGAACCATGGTAAACGTAACTGATAATGATGCTCCTTTTTATAAGCTTTTATATGAGTATTAATTTATTTTGGTTCAAGGAGCGCCTCATTCTAAAATATTAAATCAAAGCTTAAAAAACGACTAAAATGTATGAAAATGTAAGAAAAGTAAAAGAAACACTCTCTTTTTGGGTAATATTTTCTGTAACTTACTATTTTTTTTATCACCTAAACTTTATATTAGAATAAAGTTTATATCTTCAAGTATATAAATACATTTACAATTTGTCGGAATCTGGAACTTTTTTTTTCGAGTGTATGAGGGGCGGATTTTGGGCCTTATCAACCCACCTCCTTTATTTATTTCATGTAGGCCAACTTGTAGCTCTTATGACACGTCATAAATCTACCACCGGTTCGGAATGCAGATTCTGCTGAGAAGAGCCGGCAAGAAACTCAGCAGTTGCTCTTTTCAAAAAAAAAAAAAAAAATTTTACAATGGTTAACAAAACTATGCTATGCACACAGTGTTTCCACAAAGAAGTTTCAAAAATGCACACCTACCATAACCTAACACATGTTAAGATGGGTAGACACAAAGCAGACCCATTCCCGTTGGTGGCACCCGTTCACGAGCACGACGCACGATCCAGCCATTGCTTCGCACATTACATGTACACAATATTATTATATTATTACTAAACAATAAACTTAAATAGTCTGTATAAATTTCTGTTGTACGTAAGAAGTTTTTGCATTGTAAGTTTTGAAATAAAGAAAGAAATTATAATCTATACTATTATAATAAAGAGAGAGCGCGAATTTTGTGAGTTTGTATGTATGTCCGGAGCAAACTTTGGAACCACCGCACCTATTACAATAATTCTTTTACCATTTCAAAAGTACATTATTCCAGATGGTTATAGGCTATAATTATGTTAATAAATGTATTATGGCTAGATATTATGTGCAAATTTGTTAAAGAAGTCGGAAATTTTTTTGACTCTTAAACGTTTTCAAGGCGTGCGCTGGGTCATATACTGTTATTGGATGAAAATGATGTATGGGTGAATTGTTCCTCTTAAAGAGTTCTAAAAAAAAGTCCGCGATAGCATATGTCTATATTCTAAGGATAACTTACAGTAACCATTTCTATCTTTCAAAGGGTCTAGCCGGTTAAGCATGGGAAAGCTGCACCAGCGTGTAATGAAGAGTTCTTACCCTGTGATTATTGTACTCTATCTAAAACATCTTTATGCTTAATTTCAGACTTCTACCCCTGATAGTTAGGGAGTAATCGGGGTGGCAACCCTTATCGTTAAATTTGATTTTTTCCGAAACTATTGGAGGTATCTTAATGAAACTGAAACTGTATATATATGTCTATGAGTTACATATTATATATTTATTTCAGAATTTTCCCATTTTGAAAAATGGTAAAAAACGAGAAGTAAAATTTTTGGGGGTGATTTTTTATACTAATCCGCGAAGTGAACAGGTTGAAAAAAAGTACAGTTGTTTTGTTTATTAGTTAGCTATTATACCTAAAAATTGAAAAAATATCGAATTGGTGGGATATAGTGAAAAAAATTAAATTCATAATATATTCAATCAATCAATCGTTCAGTGCAATCAGAATCAATTAATTAATATCTGTTCAATGCTTAATTTTTTTATTTAATTTTTATTATTTATTAGTTATTTTATTTTTTTAATGTATTTAAATTTTTTTTTAATTTTTTTTAATTTTTTTTTTTTTTTTTTTAATTACATATATGAATAAGAATTGTTTAGAATCAAAGCTTAATTAATCCTCGTCACTATTTCCTTCAATAGTTGTTACAACAGTATCATCAAATATGGAGGTCAATATTTCAGCTGGCTTTAAAATTTTTGATTTACATCGGCCATGTGATAAATAATAAATAACTGCTGCAATATGAGCACAACAGCCCACGGTCCTATTGCCATTTGCGCAATCGCACACATAATTTTGAATACTTTTATAACACCATTTTGGTTATAAAAGTATTTATTTGGAGTCTATACATGGCAATATTGGGCAAGAATATCATTTATTACACAACGTTATACACAGACATATAATGTAGCAACATTGAATATAAAGCAAACCAAATTGGTTATAAAAGTATTCAAAATTATGTGTGCGATTGCGCAAATGGCAATAGGACCGTGGGCTGTTGTGCTCATATTGCAGCAGTTATTTATTATTTATCACATGGCCGATATAAATCAAAAATTTTAAAGCCAGCTGAAATATTGACCTCCATATTTGATGATACTGTTGTAACAACTATTGAAGGAAATAGTGACGAGGATTAATTAAGCTTTGATTCTAAACAATTCTTATTCATATATGTAATTAAAAAAAAAAAAAAAAAATTAAAAAAAAAATTAAAAAAAAAATTAAATTATAAAAAAATTTAAATACATTAAAAAATTAAAATAACTAATGAATAATAATAATTAAATAAAAAATTAAGCTTTGAACAGATATTAATTAATTGATTCTGATTGCACTGAACGATTGATTGATTGAATATATTATGAATTTAATTTTTTTCACTATATCCCACCAATTCGATATTTTTGCAATTTTTACATATAATAGCTAACTAATAAACAAAACAACTGTACTTTTTTTCAACCTGTTCACTTCGCGGATTAGTATAAAAAATCACCCCCAAAAATTTTACTTCTCGTTTTTTACCATTTTTCAAAATGGGAAAATTCTGAAATAAATATATAATATGTAACTCATAGACATATATATATAGTTTCAGTTTCATTAAGATACCTCCAATAGTTTCGGAAAAAATCAAATTTAACGATAAGGGTTGCCACCCCGATTACTCCCTAACTATCAGGGGTAGAAGTCTGAAATTAAGCATAAAGATGTTTTAGATAGAGTACAATAATCACAGGGTAAGAACTCTTCATTACACGCTGGTGCAGCTTTCCCATGCTTAACCGGCTAGACCCTTTTGATTAAAAATAATGAATTATTTTCGAAGCTTCTTTAACCGATGTGATGTCAATCTATATCTAAATAAGTATTTAATTTAGAACATATTTGCCCTTTACACTATACAATTTAAATAAATATCTTAGGAGTTATCGGAAAATTAATATTTCCGCGCGACAAAATAATAAAATGGTGCCGGCTGGCGCGGCGGGGCACGGTAGCGGGTATCGGTGCGGGATATTCGTGTGGTTCCTGTGGTGATCTTATTGACAATCGTCTCCTATAAGAAGCTCACAAGAACAAATATTTAATTTTCAACCCGGACGAAGTCGGCGCGGGCCTCTAGTACTATAATCAGTCAACCGTTCCAAAGATTATTAATTGATATTAAAAACGTACGACATGTATGTTCACGTGGAATAATCTCTTCACTTATTACTGAAATAAAAAGTATTAGCCACAAACTTACGGCTTCTGCTGAGAGATCTGCGACGAGCAGCGACTGCGCAAGTGCTCGTCACATTCCCGCTGCTTTTGTTGCTGATACTCCTTCAGCAACTCTCGCCTGAAGTCGCCATCTCCTGCGTGTTAAGCAGCAACCACTGCGGGCCGGTCAGCAATCGATGAGCGTTCAGTCGCTGCTGCTTTCGGAAGCGGCGTCGCCGTATACGAATGCTGTGTCCTGGGAGAAAATTAACATCTATTATACATCTATACTATAATAATTTATAGAGCCTCAATAGCCCAACGGTTCAGGTGTGGACTGAAAACTGAAAGTTGGGAGGTTCTATTCCCACCTGTTGCACTATTGTAGTACACACTCCTAACACAAGCTTTCCGCTTAAATAAGCCAAATGGAAAAGAGAGGAGGGAATTAGTTGAGTCCGACTTGACTAATTATTCTTTAAAAAAAATATTAATAACTTCAGAAAAATACATAACTACTAATACAGACACTAATTTGATTACCTATGTTCCTGGGTTGTAGCGGTTGAGGCACCAATGCTACTCGCTTCATTACTTTTTTCATTCGATTTATATGTTTCTTCAATTGGTTTCAATTTTTCGTTCAGTCCGTTATAATAGGCCATATTAAATTCATCGTTGTTGCTTTGGAGAAACAGATCAGGGGTATGGGTTGAATCTACACTGCTATACCCTTCCAAGTTAGCCCGCTTCCATCTTAGACTGTATCGTCACTTATCATCAGGTGAGATCGCAGTCAAGGACAATCTTGTCATCACTGAAGTCCCTCAAAAAAAAAGTAATAGGTAAACTTACTGAACAGATGAGAACGTCTCCGACGGCTGATCAACGTTGAACTCATCCTCCTCTTGTTCTGACCAGGGTGGAAACTTGCTTCTAGCACCTGATGATGACGCTTCATACCTGCAAAGAAATGTATAGTTAAAGAAATCTCATCTTTATAATATATAGGTATAGGGTGCATAATACATGTGCTAAGTAAAACTTTTTTTTTTTTTAAAGAAGCCAAAACTCAATATTGCTTAATATTAACCAAACTAAAATTATATAGGAGTGGGTACGACAATAGAACGACGGATGGGGATCGAACCTGCGACCTTTCAGTTTTCAGTGAACGTTGGGCTATTGAGGCTTAAGGAAGTAACTAATTTTAATTAGGGTTCAGAAGTAAGTGCTTAACATCATTGATTGCCATTGTGATTTTCATTGATCTTCAAGTGCAAGTGTATCTCGCATTAATTCAATTCTTTATTTCCCTATTTTATTTTATTTTTATTCGTTGACAAGGTTGTCCTTGACTGCGATCTCACCTAATAGTAAGTGACGATGCAGTCTAAGATGGTAGTGGGCTAACTTTGAACGGGTATGGCAGTGTAGATTCAACCCATACCCCCTAATCGGTTTCTACACGCTATCGTGCCGGAACGCTAAATCGCTTGGCGGCACGTCATTGACGGTAGGGTGGTAACTAGCCACGGCTAAAGCCTCCCACCCAGTGTTGCCAGCACGGCCATGTCAAAAGTTACCTAAAATAAATAAAAATGTAACCTTTTAGTGTAAAAAATAACCTCCAATTTTTTTCTAGTAGAAATGTATTAAAAGTTGATTGGTTGTAATAATAACTTACACAAATATAAACGATAATGTAGTCCTACTTCCATGGTCGAGACGAAACGAGTGTGAAAGAGAACGACGTGAACTAATATTATATTATGTGTTCCGTTTGACTTCCAAAGTCCATTATATGAAGAGTACATCGCCTTTTCCACGTCTCGTCGCGCTAGATGTCGCTAAATTCCGTCACGTTTCCGGTGCCACCCGCGCCGCCAACGGCCGCTCTGTGAACTAAACAATATAAAAGCCGCGAGAGCCACCGCGTTTCGCCATTGTTGCGTTGTCTTTCGACCACGCAGGTCCGTTAGATTTTTTAAAAAACTTTTGAGATAGAAGTAAAAAGTTTTATAAAAAAAAAAAAAAAAAAAAAATATAGTAAAATAGTAGATATCTACTTTTGTTTTTTACAAAGTGATATTCCGTGTGTTCGCGATTCCGGTGCAGTAGGAGAACCCTCTTGGAGATCGGCAGTTGGACCCTACAAAACGGCGCAATGCCTTTTAGGGTATTCCAATTTTGCAACCTTCATCACCCTCCGGGGAAGGTTGCACTGCCAGGTACCGCGTCGCTCCGGTCAGCCGGAGCGCACGCGAGTCGCTTCATCTCCGTCGTGTGCGCGAAACGTGCGTGGCGTGTACACGCAGGACGACGCGCTGCCGCCTCCGTGACGGAGGGGCAAAGTCCAAGGAAGTGCACACGGAGGGGTGATTACGATTCGTCAGAAGAGGATTGACCCTGGAAAGTCAACACGCAGCGGTTTGGAACAAAGGTTTGAGACTTCAGCCATCGGTGAGTCATTTTAACTACTTTATGTGCTCAGTTGCCAATTCCAGAACTGAATTTACAAAACTGAGGAATCTATTAGTGTTCGGTTCCATTTCGTAAAATCAACTATTTGTACATAACCGTGCACGAAATGCCTTAGAATGAACCGCTAAGGTATGGAGCGCCCTTTCGGCGTCCGGATTTCCTGCCACGTGTAATTCGAGTGCCTTCACGGCAGCCGTGCATATAGGCGTTTACTGCGCGGAGGCGCTCCAACATTATCCTTGTCGGTTCTTTCCGATATTGGTTGGCATCAAGCGCAAGCCTATTTACATCAGTTCATGTTAATAAAATCTTTGGTTTTCACCGAGTTAAAAGAATGGGAAGTAAAAGCGTTTCGTAGAATAACCATTCCCAGTCCCGTAGTTACATAGTCGGCGTATGATACAACAAGGATGCAGCTGCGAGTGACTCCTAATTCCCTTTAATCCAGTTAGTTTGTTGCAAATGTAATGATGTTGTTTATTTGTTAAAAACTTTCCGGGCTCAACACGTGCTGCTAAATGAATATTTAGAAAAACACCCTCTTTTCAATATTTATTTTCAATCCTTAGAATTTGTCATAATACTTATAAATAAATTTACCTACCTCCAAGGTATTGCATTTAGCAGGCATTCCAGCCTTTTTAAATCCCTGGAAATCGAATTTCTGGAAAGCGACTTCTTTTCTCAACGAACTAAGATTATTTCTCCTCTGATAAAAAGGGGGGTGCAAAAAAGGAAACCGTGTTTCGTTATTTTAAAAATATTTCGGTCACAAACGATTTAAACTAAATATCATGTGACTTAATTGCTCTCAGTCAATCTCCATAAGTTCTTTCGATGCTCTAACAGAGTATCGAACGCCGAACGAATTTCGGCGGATGATTCAAAATCAGGTTTTAGGATCGGCTCAGCCATCCGTATAATTTATTTCCCCAATTTTCATAACACCTAACACGGGAAAATTCTAAGTTCGGAACGAAGTTTTTGTCACTTCCAAGGCTATTGCAACCTCACAACTGGATGATCAAACTTCACTTAATTTTACATGTCAGTTATAAAGTTCAGACTACAAATAACTTGACTAGCATCTTCTGGAGCCGCAGTAAGAATCTTGATGACAAATCCAAGAGCTATTGTATTAGGATGACTTTCACCACTACCCATCCGTCCATCGGCCCAGTCTAATAAAATTGTAAGAGCTCACGTCTTACTGGCTAACAAATTCTTAACTAGCCCAGGTTGGTGGC
>CAKOFV020000010.1:0-2500 GCA_933228805.2 Hipparchia semele
CCCAAAATCAGCTCACGCCAGTTCGGCTTCATGCCCCAACGCAGCACCGAGGACGCCCTCTATACCTTAATGAAACACATTAGAAGCAAATTAGATTTGAAGAAAATTGTCGTTTTGATCTCACTAGATATAGAGGGCGCCTTCGACAATGCTTGGTGGCCAAAAATTAGAGTCCGACTGGCGGAGGAGAGATGCCCTATAAACATCCGACGGCTATTGGGCAGTTACCTAAAGGACAGGAGCGTCAGAGTCAGGTACTGTGGAGAGGAGCATGAAATAGGCACTGGGAAGGGTTGTGTGCAGGGATCCATTGGCGGGCCGATACTCTGGAATTTGCTTTTAGACCCATTGCTTCGGGATTTGGAAGCCAAAGGTGATTATGTGCAAGCTTTTGCCGACGATGTAGTTATGGTGTATGACGGCGATACTGCACTCGAGATCGAACGGCGGGCCAATGCAGCCCTCGAGCATGTGGCGACGTGGGGTGAGTCTAACAAACTTCGTTTTGCGCCTCACAAAACCAACGCAATGGTCGTGACGCGAAAGTTGAGGTACGACACCCCACGACTTCGCATGGGCGGGGTCGACATTGTCCCGTCGAGCGAGATCAAACTGTTAGGGGTCATCATAGACCATAAACTTACGTTTAATGCTCACGTGGCGAGTACTTGCCGACGCGCCATTGCATTCTATCACCAGCTGGCGCGTGCAGCCAAATTAAGTTGGGGACTAAATCCCGAAGTAATTCGTTCTATATACACAGCGGTAGTTGAGCCTGTGGTGCTGTACGCCGCCAGCGTATGGGCCCCTGCAGTGGACAAACTCGGCATCAGAAAACAACTAAATATGGTCCAGCGGGGTTTTGCGCAGAAACTTTGCAAGGCCTACCGCACTGTATCCCTGAACTCGGCGCTGCTGCTCGCTGGGATACTCCCTCTCGACCTCCGCGTCCGCGAAGCTGCGGCGCTATACGAGGCGAGGAGGGGGGTGCCCCAGCCAGAGATAGGGGACCGGGAGGTGGAGCGGATGGCCTCGGCCCTGCGGTCCCCGCATCCCGCCCTTCAGGTGGACCTCGAGTTCAAGTGCCTGGTAGACCAAGAGCAACTAACTGCAAACAATCAAAACGATTACAATATCTACACAGACGGCAGCAAGATTGAGGGCAAAGTGGGCGCGGCACTATCCGTTTGGAGTGGTGCCGCCGAAACCAAAACCCTCAAGCTTGCTCTGCCGTCCTACTGCACAGTTTACCAGGCGGAGCTCTTGGCTTTATGTCGGGCAGCGCGTATGGCTGCGCAAAATCTTGCTGGATCAATCGGGATTTACTCGGACTCCCTGTCAGCGCTCCAGACCTTACAAAATTCTAAGGCCCTCCATCCCCTAGCAGTAGAGGCACGTGAATATCTGCGTGGCGCTCTGCTCCAGGACAGACATATTAGTCTGTTCTGGATCAAAGCCCACGCAGGCCTAGAAGGGAACGAACGCGCCGATTACCTGGCAAAGGAGGCAGCGCTGAAGTCCAAGCGTGGATTCGATTATGATGGTTGTCCCGTTTCATTCGTCAAGCGAAGCATTCGCATGCGATCGCTTGACGAATGGAACGCCCGATATCGAGCCGGAGAAACTGCCGGAGTCACCCGGGAATTCTTCCCGGACGCGGTGGCGGCCTACCGCATCATTGGCAAACTGGAGGTGGACTGGCACATCACCCAGGTGTTGACGGGGCACGGCGGATTCTCCGAGTACTTACACCGTTTTAAGTGCAAAGAGAGTCCGTCTTGCGTCTGCGACCCCGGGGTGTCTGAGTCAGTCTTCCACCTGCTGTTTGACTGTCCTGTCCACCAATACGAGAAACAAAAGTTAGAGTGCAAACTAAACCTAAAGCTGTCCAAAGATAATCTGGCAGACATTATGTGCAACAATAAAAATAGAGCCGCTTTCCTGAAATACTGTAAATACATCTGTAAAATAGCTAATAATAGGAATAGAATTTAAAAGTATGCTGGACAAATATAGTGTTATATATTGTTAATCAGCATACAAATACTAGATTGTAACAACATAGGATAGGCACTAGTTAGTAAAGAATAATAATTAGCAATAGTTATCATTGTATAGTTATTATTTAGGTTATCTTAAAAAATGTATAGACATAAGAAAGAAACTAAAAATTGACAATAAATAAAGCTCAAACCTAGTACTAGAAAGAAAATGTCGAACGGTAGGGACGATGATGTATAGATTTAAATATTGTCTAGCCATAAGTTTGCTCTTAAATAAATAAAAAACCCTAAAACAATCCCTAAAAAACTTGAGAATAGGAAGGGAACCCACCCATCGTGTAAAAGATGATGAATGAAAGAAAGAATAAGTATGCGGAATGAAAGTGCGAGAAGCATGCAAGCGAGAACTGGTATGGAAGCGTCGTAAAATAAAACCAAATGTAGCCACAGTCTCTGACCAAGTTAGAGGGAGTAGTATTAAAAAAAAAAAAAAAAAA
>CAKOFV020000010.1:5000-73590 GCA_933228805.2 Hipparchia semele
CTAACCTAACCTAACCTAACCTAACCTAACCTAACCTAACCTAACCTAACCTAACCTAACCTAACCTAACCTAACCTAACCTAACCTAACCTAACCTAACCTAACCTAACCTAACCTAACCTAACCTAACCTAACCTAACCTAACCTAACCTAACCTAACCTAACCTAACCTAACCTAACCTAACCTAACCTAACCTAACCTAACCTAACCTAACCTAACCTAACCTAACCTAACCTAACCTAACCTAACCTAACCTAACCTAACCTAACCTAACCTAACCTAACCTAACCTAACCTAACCTAACCTAACCTAACCTAACCTAACCTAACCTAACCTAACCTAACCTAACCTAACCTAACCTAACCTAACCTAACCTAACCTAACCTAACCTAACCTAACCTAACCTAACCTAACCTAACCTAACCTAACCTAACCTAACCTAACCTAACCTAACCTAACCTAACCTAACCTAACCTAACCTAACCTAACCTAACCTAACCTAACCTAACCTAACCTAACCTAACCTAACCTAACCTAACCTAACCTAACCTAACCTAACCTAACCTAACCTAACCTAACCTAACCTAACCTAACCTAACCTAACCTAACCTAACCTAACCTAACCTAACCTAACCTAACCTAACCTAACCTAACCTAACCTAACCTAACCTAACCTAACCTAACCTAACCTAACCTAACCTAACCTAACCTAACCTAACCTAACCTAACCTAACCTAACCTAACCTAACCTAACCTAACCTAACCTAACCTAACCTAACCTAACCTAACCTAACCTAACCTAACCTAACCTAACCTAACCTAACCTAACCTAACCTAACCTAACCTAACCTAACCTAACCTAACCTAACCTAACCTAACCTAACCTAACCTAACCTAACCTAACCTAACCTAACCTAACCTAACCTAACCTAACCTAACCTAACCTAACCTAACCTAACCTAACCTAACCTAACCTAACCTAACCTAACCTAACCTAACCTAACCTAACCTAACCTAACCTAACCTAACCTAACCTAACCTAACCTAACCTAACCTAACCTAACCTAACCTAACCTAACCTAACCTAACCTAACCTAACCTAACCTAACCTAACCTAACCTAACCTAACCTAACCTAACCTAACCTAACCTAACCTAACCTAACCTAACCTAACCTAACCTAACCTAACCTAACCTAACCTAACCTAACCTAACCTAACCTAACCTAACCTAACCTAACCTAACCTAACCTAACCTAACCTAACCTAACCTAACCTAACCTAACCTAACCTAACCTAACCTAACCTAACCTAACCTAACCTAACCTAACCTAACCTAACCTAACCTAACCTAACCTAACCTAACCTAACCTAACCTAACCTAACCTAACCTAACCTAACCTAACCTAACCTAACCTAACCTAACCTAACCTAACCTAACCTAACCTAACCTAACCTAACCTAACCTAACCTAACCTAACCTAACCTAACCTAACCTAACCTAACCTAACCTAACCTAACCTAACCTAACCTAACCTAACCTAACCTAACCTAACCTAACCTAACCTAACCTAACCTAACCTAACCTAACCTAACCTAACCTAACCTAACCTAACCTAACCTAACCTAACCTAACCTAACCTAACCTAACCTAACCTAACCTAACCTAACCTAACCTAACCTAACCTAACCTAACCTAACCTAACCTAACCTAACCTAACCTAACCTAACCTAACCTAACCTAACCTAACCTAACCTAACCTAACCTAACCTAACCTAACCTAACCTAACCTAACCTAACCTAACCTAACCTAACCTAACCTAACCTAACCTAACCTAACCTAACCTAACCTAACCTAACCTAACCTAACCTAACCTAACCTAACCTAACCTAACCTAACCTAACCTAACCTAACCTAACCTAACCTAACCTAACCTAACCTAACCTAACCTAACCTAACCTAACCTAACCTAACCTAACCTAACCTAACCTAACCTAACCTAACCTAACCTAACCTAACCTAACCTAACCTAACCTAACCTAACCTAACCTAACCTAACCTAACCTAACCTAACCTAACCTAACCTAACCTAACCTAACCTAACCTAACCTAACCTAACCTAACCTAACCTAACCTAACCTAACCTAACCTAACCTAACCTAACCTAACCTAACCTAACCTAACCTAACCTAACCTAACCTAACCTAACCTAACCTAACCTAACCTAACCTAACCTAACCTAACCTAACCTAACCTAACCTAACCTAACCTAACCTAACCTAACCTAACCTAACCTAACCTAACCTAACCTAACCTAACCTAACCTAACCTAACCTAACCTAACCTAACCTAACCTAACCTAACCTAACCTAACCTAACCTAACCTAACCTAACCTAACCTAACCTAACCTAACCTAACCTAACCTAACCTAACCTAACCTAACCTAACCTAACCTAACCTAACCTAACCTAACCTAACCTAACCTAACCTAACCTAACCTAACCTAACCTAACCTAACCTAACCTAACCTAACCTAACCTAACCTAACCTAACCTAACCTAACCTAACCTAACCTAACCTAACCTAACCTAACCTAACCTAACCTAACCTAACCTAACCTAACCTAACCTAACCTAACCTAACCTAACCTAACCTAACCTAACCTAACCTAACCTAACCTAACCTAACCTAACCTAACCTAACCTAACCTAACCTAACCTAACCTAACCTAACCTAACCTAACCTAACCTAACCTAACCTAACCTAACCTAACCTAACCTAACCTAACCTAACCTAACCTAACCTAACCTAACCTAACCTAACCTAACCTAACCTAACCTAACCTAACCTAACCTAACCTAACCTAACCTAACCTAACCTAACCTAACCTAACCTAACCTAACCTAACCTAACCTAACCTAACCTAACCTAACCTAACCTAACCTAACCTAACCTAACCTAACCTAACCTAACCTAACCTAACCTAACCTAACCTAACCTAACCTAACCTAACCTAACCTAACCTAACCTAACCTAACCTAACCTAACCTAACCTAACCTAACCTAACCTAACCTAACCTAACCTAACCTAACCTAACCTAACCTAACCTAACCTAACCTAACCTAACCTAACCTAACCTAACCTAACCTAACCTAACCTAACCTAACCTAACCTAACCTAACCTAACCTAACCTAACCTAACCTAACCTAACCTAACCTAACCTAACCTAACCTAACCTAACCTAACCTAACCTAACCTAACCTAACCTAACCTAACCTAACCTAACCTAACCTAACCTAACCTAACCTAACCTAACCTAACCTAACCTAACCTAACCTAACCTAACCTAACCTAACCTAACCTAACCTAACCTAACCTAACCTAACCTAACCTAACCTAACCTAACCTAACCTAACCTAACCTAACCTAACCTAACCTAACCTAACCTAACCTAACCTAACCTAACCTAACCTAACCTAACCTAACCTAACCTAACCTAACCTAACCTAACCTAACCTAACCTAACCTAACCTAACCTAACCTAACCTAACCTAACCTAACCTAACCTAACCTAACCTAACCTAACCTAACCTAACCTAACCTAACCTAACCTAACCTAACCTAACCTAACCTAACCTAACCTAACCTAACCTAACCTAACCTAACCTAACCTAACCTAACCTAACCTAACCTAACCTAACCTAACCTAACCTAACCTAACCTAACCTAACCTAACCTAACCTAACCTAACCTAACCTAACCTAACCTAACCTAACCTAACCTAACCTAACCTAACCTAACCTAACCTAACCTAACCTAACCTAACCTAACCTAACCTAACCTAACCTAACCTAACCTAACCTAACCTAACCTAACCTAACCTAACCTAACCTAACCTAACCTAACCTAACCTAACCTAACCTAACCTAACCTAACCTAACCTAACCTAACCTAACCTAACCTAACCTAACCTAACCTAACCTAACCTAACCTAACCTAACCTAACCTAACCTAACCTAACCTAACCTAACCTAACCTAACCTAACCTAACCTAACCTAACCTAACCTAACCTAACCTAACCTAACCTAACCTAACCTAACCTAACCTAACCTAACCTAACCTAACCTAACCTAACCTAACCTAACCTAACCTAACCTAACCTAACCTAACCTAACCTAACCTAACCTAACCTAACCTAACCTAACCTAACCTAACCTAACCTAACCTAACCTAACCTAACCTAACCTAACCTAACCTAACCTAACCTAACCTAACCTAACCTAACCTAACCTAACCTAACCTAACCTAACCTAACCTAACCTAACCTAACCTAACCTAACCTAACCTAACCTAACCTAACCTAACCTAACCTAACCTAACCTAACCTAACCTAACCTAACCTAACCTAACCTAACCTAACCTAACCTAACCTAACCTAACCTAACCTAACCTAACCTAACCTAACCTAACCTAACCTAACCTAACCTAACCTAACCTAACCTAACCTAACCTAACCTAACCTAACCTAACCTAACCTAACCTAACCTAACCTAACCTAACCTAACCTAACCTAACCTAACCTAACCTAACCTAACCTAACCTAACCTAACCTAACCTAACCTAACCTAACCTAACCTAACCTAACCTAACCTAACCTAACCTAACCTAACCTAACCTAACCTAACCTAACCTAACCTAACCTAACCTAACCTAACCTAACCTAACCTAACCTAACCTAACCTAACCTAACCTAACCTAACCTAACCTAACCTAACCTAACCTAACCTAACCTAACCTAACCTAACCTAACCTAACCTAACCTAACCTAACCTAACCTAACCTAACCTAACCTAACCTAACCTAACCTAACCTAACCTAACCTAACCTAACCTAACCTAACCTAACCTAACCTAACCTAACCTAACCTAACCTAACCTAACCTAACCTAACCTAACCTAACCTAACCTAACCTAACCTAACCTAACCTAACCTAACCTAACCTAACCTAACCTAACCTAACCTAACCTAACCTAACCTAACCTAACCTAACCTAACCTAACCTAACCTAACCTAACCTAACCTAACCTAACCTAACCTAACCTAACCTAACCTAACCTAACCTAACCTAACCTAACCTAACCTAACCTAACCTAACCTAACCTAACCTAACCTAACCTAACCTAACCTAACCTAACCTAACCTAACCTAACCTAACCTAACCTAACCTAACCTAACCTAACCTAACCTAACCTAACCTAACCTAACCTAACCTAACCTAACCTAACCTAACCTAACCTAACCTAACCTAACCTAACCTAACCTAACCTAACCTAACCTAACCTAACCTAACCTAACCTAACCTAACCTAACCTAACCTAACCTAACCTAACCTAACCTAACCTAACCTAACCTAACCTAACCTAACCTAACCTAACCTAACCTAACCTAACCTAACCTAACCTAACCTAACCTAACCTAACCTAACCTAACCTAACCTAACCTAACCTAACCTAACCTAACCTAACCTAACCTAACCTAACCTAACCTAACCTAACCTAACCTAACCTAACCTAACCTAACCTAACCTAACCTAACCTAACCTAACCTAACCTAACCTAACCTAACCTAACCTAACCTAACCTAACCTAACCTAACCTAACCTAACCTAACCTAACCTAACCTAACCTAACCTAACCTAACCTAACCTAACCTAACCTAACCTAACCTAACCTAACCTAACCTAACCTAACCTAACCTAACCTAACCTAACCTAACCTAACCTAACCTAACCTAACCTAACCTAACCTAACCTAACCTAACCTAACCTAACCTAACCTAACCTAACCTAACCTAACCTAACCTAACCTAACCTAACCTAACCTAACCTAACCTAACCTAACCTAACCTAACCTAACCTAACCTAACCTAACCTAACCTAACCTAACCTAACCTAACCTAACCTAACCTAACCTAACCTAACCTAACCTAACCTAACCTAACCTAACCTAACCTAACCTAACCTAACCTAACCTAACCTAACCTAACCTAACCTAACCTAACCTAACCTAACCTAACCTAACCTAACCTAACCTAACCTAACCTAACCTAACCTAACCTAACCTAACCTAACCTAACCTAACCTAACCTAACCTAACCTAACCTAACCTAACCTAACCTAACCTAACCTAACCTAACCTAACCTAACCTAACCTAACCTAACCTAACCTAACCTAACCTAACCTAACCTAACCTAACCTAACCTAACCTAACCTAACCTAACCTAACCTAACCTAACCTAACCTAACCTAACCTAACCTAACCTAACCTAACCTAACCTAACCTAACCTAACCTAACCTAACCTAACCTAACCTAACCTAACCTAACCTAACCTAACCTAACCTAACCTAACCTAACCTAACCTAACCTAACCTAACCTAACCTAACCTAACCTAACCTAACCTAACCTAACCTAACCTAACCTAACCTAACCTAACCTAACCTAACCTAACCTAACCTAACCTAACCTAACCTAACCTAACCTAACCTAACCTAACCTAACCTAACCTAACCTAACCTAACCTAACCTAACCTAACCTAACCTAACCTAACCTAACCTAACCTAACCTAACCTAACCTAACCTAACCTAACCTAACCTAACCTAACCTAACCTAACCTAACCTAACCTAACCTAACCTAACCTAACCTAACCTAACCTAACCTAACCTAACCTAACCTAACCTAACCTAACCTAACCTAACCTAACCTAACCTAACCTAACCTAACCTAACCTAACCTAACCTAACCTAACCTAACCTAACCTAACCTAACCTAACCTAACCTAACCTAACCTAACCTAACCTAACCTAACCTAACCTAACCTAACCTAACCTAACCTAACCTAACCTAACCTAACCTAACCTAACCTAACCTAACCTAACCTAACCTAACCTAACCTAACCTAACCTAACCTAACCTAACCTAACCTAACCTAACCTAACCTAACCTAACCTAACCTAACCTAACCTAACCTAACCTAACCTAACCTAACCTAACCTAACCTAACCTAACCTAACCTAACCTAACCTAACCTAACCTAACCTAACCTAACCTAACCTAACCTAACCTAACCTAACCTAACCTAACCTAACCTAACCTAACCTAACCTAACCTAACCTAACCTAACCTAACCTAACCTAACCATCGATAATTTATACCACATGCCTTGTTCTCGGTGAAAATTTTTGCCGTCCGAAGCCGTAATCCGGTTGTCTCCGCCATTCCCCATCAGCGCGCACCTAATAGCAGGCCGCCGCACGCGTTCCGGCGAGTTTCCGCGCGTTTAACGCGAAAATTGCATCGAAAGACTTAAGAAAAATCAGTTTTTGTTTGAAAATTTTTCCAGACAAAATCTGATCCTTCTCATAGTAACGTCAATCGATAGCCCTCGCCGAGACGCGTGCAACGCGCCGTCGCGCGCGCCGATCCGTTCGGTAGTTTGCGAGATAATCGCAAAAAACGCAAAATTCGTGCCCACCCGCCCGCCCATTAGTTATATATATAGGGTTGAGGGTCTTTTTTAGGCAAAAAATTTTTATTGGCTTAAATTATTAGGCATCTCGAGAGGGTCCAAAATCTACATTTGGACCCCCACTTTACCGGCTACCTTCGGTGGAAAACAGGCGGTTAAAATACCAATTTTAATTTGTAATTAGTTTTAATTGACGTTGGGGGCTTTCTACACCCCCAACTATAGACACTGACTCGGGAGGCCTTTACACCTCCCAAACACTAAGTTAACGTTTTATATACACTTTTGTTTTTTGACTATAATTTTATTGTTTTATTAGTTTCTGACCTGGGAGGCTTTACACCTCCCATAAACACATTGACTGGTTAGGTTAATTAATCATCAACCTGGGAGGCATTTTACACCTCCCAGTAAGGTATTGCCTATAAATAAGTTTCGGCCTGTATTCACGAGTGGTACTGTTGCTCCACTGGAGACTCTAGCGTAGATCCATAGTGCTACAACTATTGAACTAGAATAGGTGTATTCACTTGGATAGGGGTTGGCAGGTCCGGTGTAGCAATCGTATTATGTTCGGATATAGAACCCCGAAAAAAGACCTGAGGCGATCGAAGTCTCCAGAAAATATGTCGAATTCCGCAACGTCATCGACAAAGGAAGTCCCTAATAGTTTAGCTGGCCCCCCAAAAACCCCAAGCGACGTGACTTACGACCTTCCTGAAGCAGCTCCTGAGAGAATGTCGAACACAGAACCTAAGGCAGTGCCTTCCCAAAAACCTGTCACTTCCCCTAAAGATAGGACGCAGCCCTCACAGGAGGTTTCGGTTGCAGCCCGTAGGGCCTCATATGAACCAGCGAGATCTACACAACCGAAGCCTAAATATGGCAGCAGACCAGCTGAGGCAAAAGCCTGTCTGATAAGGGCAAAGACCTTGCTGGGCGAGTCGCGCAACCTAAAAGCGGATATTAAATCGGGAGTGACGCAAGCGGTGGAAAGGCTCTACAGGCTGGTCATCGAGGAAGCCGGGACTAAGGAGCAACCAAAGAGCTGCCCCCCGAAGAGCACGCAGGTCGGTGACGAACAAATCGTGGATAGTGAAACGAGCGTGACGCCGCAGATGGAGTTGATGGAAAAGCTCATCAAAAACATCAAAGAGCATAATGACGCTTTAACGGAGTTTAAGAAACACACCATCACTCTATCTGCGGACGTCAAGCAAATGCCGAAACCGACGGACCTTACGTTTGTCGCTTTGCCCTCAGGGACTGTAGAACGAGAAATAGAGGGGGAAAAAGTAGATCAAAACCAGATAATAGCTAAGATTGAAGAAAATTCAAGATTGCTTTTGGAAAATGGACGGAAGATGGACGAACTGAAGGAATTAGTAGAGGCACAAAGAGTGACCCTAGAAAGGACGACATACGCAGAAGTAGTAGCAGATAGTCAAAATAGGGGCAAAAACCCGGTACAGGCGTCTCTGCACTCTGTGGTAGTCTCCTCGAGTCGTGAAGTGGAAACTGGGGAGGAAGTATTGGAGAGAGTGAGAAGAGCAGTAGATGCAAAGGAAGGGTGGGTAAAAGTAGAGAGAGTAAGAAAGGCCAAGGACAGAAAAATTGTTATGAGCTGCAAGACGGAACAGGAGAGAAAGAAAGTAAAAGACAGACTGGAAGCCGCGGGGGAGGGCCTCATCGTCGAGGAGGTTAAAAACCGAAACCCGCTTCTGATTCTGAGGGACGTACTGAAAGTGCACAGTGATGCGGAAGTCGTCAGAGCCCTCAGAAATCAGAATCGTGAAGTTTTCAATGACCTCGACGGAGAGGAAAATTCCCTAGAAGTCAAGTACAGAAGAAATGCGCGGAACCCTCACAACTGCCACATAATACTTAGTGTTTCGCCCATAATTTGGAGGAGGGCAATCGATGAGGGGAAAATGCGGATAGACCTCCAAAGGGTAAATGTGGAGGACCAATCGCCGCTGGTGCAGTGCACCCGTTGTCTGGGGTATGGCCACAGTAAGCGGTTCTGTAAGGAACCTGCCGATCTGTGTAGCCATTGCGGGGGCCTGCACTTAAGAGCGGAATGTCCAGACAGATTGGCGGGGACAGTACCAGCATGCAAAAACTGCCTAAAAGCAGATATTAGACAGCAGTCGAGTCATAACGCCTTTAGCAGCGAGTGTCCAATCAGAAGAAGGTGGGATGCACTGGCCAGGGCCACCGTAACGTACTGCTAAGGTGGTTCCACGAGAAACCCACAAGTATAAAATTATTCAGGCAAATCTGCAGCGCAGTAAACTGGCTACAAACGAACTCCTGATTGAAGCCGAAAAGGACAGGGTAGCCATTGCGTTGCTTCAGGAACCTTATGTGGGTAAGACTCGGAGTGTTAGAAGCTTCCGGGGTGTCAGAATTTTCCAGAGCTCAGGAACAGGAAATGGGACTGTTAAAGCAGCCATCGCGGTCTTGGACGACGACCTTGACATAATACAGTACCCACAACTTACCACGGATAACATCGTCGTGGTAGGAGTCCAAACCAGAGCATGGACGATCACCCTTGTCTCCTACTACTTCGAGCCGGATCAGCCCATAGGGATATACCTAGACCATTTAAAAAAGATTGCGCACAAAACGGGACCCGAAAGGCTAATCATAGCAGGAGATGCCAATGCCAAAAGCACTTGGTGGGGCAGCCAGAACGAAGATATAAGAGGTGAGGAAATGTGCGGGGCTCTCGCTGAAATTGACATGCACGTTCTCAATATGGGAGACCTACCTACTTTTGACACCATCAGGGGTGGAAAGAGATTCTGCAGCCACGTCGATGTGACGGCGTGCACGGCGGATATGCTCAAATTCGTGGACGGCTGGCGTGTAGTGGAAGGGCTCACAAGCTCGGATCACAACGGCATAAGGTTTGAAATAGCATTACAAAAATCACAAGGCATAAAAATACAAAGAACAACACGTAAATACAACACAAAAAAAGCAAATTGGGGTCTCTTTCATGAGAAACTGACCCAGATTATGCAAGACACTAAACTCACCACACAAAATATAACAGAAATAAAAACTAAAGAACAAATAGACTTTACAATAGATACATACACTAAAGCTATAACAGACACATGTAGGCACACAATACCAAATAAAAAACATACAGAAACACTTACCTTGCCGTGGTGGTCCGAGAGTCTAGCCGAAATGAAAAGGCAGGTGGCGACCCGGAGACGCAGGATCCGTTGTGCAGCGCCGATTCGCAGGGCGATGGTTGTAGACCTGTACCTGAAAGAGAAAGAGAGATATGAATTAGCAGTCAAAGAGGCAGCTGAGAAGAGCTGGAAGGATTTCTGCGGAAGGCAGGACAGAGAGGGAGTGTGGGAGGGAATTTACAGGGTTATCAGTAGGGTGAAATGTAGAGAAGAGGATGTTCCTTTAATACAACGGGATGTGACCTTGGATGCGGAGGGTTCTGCTCGATTCCTGGCTGAAACTTTTTACCCAAGGGATTTGAAGGATGAAGACAGCGCACATCATCTGCAAATAAGAGCTTTAGCGGAAACAGTAAACGAAGGCGGTAATGATGAACATGACCCCCCGTTTAAAATCGATGAGTTGAAAGATGCGGTAAAGTCCTTCAATCCCAAGAAAGCCCCCGGAGCTGACGGTCTCACGGCCGACATATGCTCGCACGCCATAAGTGTGGACCCCGAGTACTTCCTGGCTCTCCTGAATAAATGCATGGAATATGGCTGTTTCCCTAAGTCCTGGAAGGAGGCAGCTGTGGTCGTGTTGAGAAAGCCAGGAAAGGACACCTACACCACGCCAAAGTCTTATAGACCTATCGGGCTTTTACCCGTATTAGGAAAGATATACGAGAAGATGTTGGTGAGCCGCCTCAAGTTCTACGTGCTACCTCAGATAAGTACTCGCCAGTATGGATTTATGCCACAGAGGAGTACGGAGGACGCCCTCGTTACTCTTATAACACGCATCCGCGAAAAACTGGACGAGAAAAAATTAGTAACGCTGGTTTCTTTAGATATCGAGGGCGCCTTCGATAGTGCTTGGTGGCCAGCGATAAAGACCAGGCTGGCTGAGGAAAAATGTCCCCTGAACTTGAGGCGGGTCTTCGACAGCTACCTCAGCGACAGGGTGGTAGAGGTGAGATACGCGGGAGCGGCGTACAAAAGGAGCACGGAGAAGGGATGTGTACAAGGGTCCATAGGAGGACCAATCCTGTGGAACTTGCTACTAGACCCACTCCTTAAGCAAATGGAGGACAAAGGAGTTTACTGCCAGGCATTTGCGGACGACGTGGTGTTGCTCTTTGACGGCGGAGAGGCTCGAGAGATCGAGGGACAGGCGAATGCTGTCCTCGAACGTGTCCGGGCGTGGGGTGTCGAAAATAAGTTGAAGTTCGCACCACATAAAACATGTGCCATGGTCATAACCAGGAAACTTAAATTTGACACGCCGCGCCTGTGCATGGGAGGGGTCAGCATTGGAATGTCCCCGGAAATCAAGATCCTCGGGCTCACCATCGACAACAAGTTAACTTTTAACTCCCATGTCTCTAACGTCTGCAAAAAAGCTATAGGGATATATAAGCAACTTAGTAGAGCGGCCCGTGTCAGCTGGGGTCTTAGCCCTGAAATTATCCGCACGATATACTTAGCGGCGGTGGAGCCGGTTATATTGTACGCGGCAGCGGCGTGGGCTCCGGCTGCAGAAAAACTGGGAGTTCGAAAGCAGCTTGGCACGGTCCAGAGGGGTTTCGCACAAAAAATGTGTAAGGCGTATCGGACGGTGTCGCTTAACTCGGCACTCTTGCTCACTGGGACACTACCCTTAGACCTCCGAGTCCGTGAAGCAGCTACGTTGTACGAGGCTAAGAAGGGATTACTTAGACGCGAGTTACCTGACAGAGAGATCGAGAAGATGGCACCTAAGATACAAGCCCCACACCCTGCGGAACAAATGGGCCTGGAGTTCCAAAACCTGGGGGACGAGGATCAATATTCTCGCCACAGTGATTATGACGTGCGCATTTTCACAGACGGGAGCAAGATTGAGGGCCGGGTCGGGGCGGCACTATCCGTTTGGAACGATGCTGTAGAGATAAAAGCCCTCAAACTTGCTTTATCGTCATACTGTACCGTCTACCAGGCGGAACTATTAGCCCTGTGCAAGGCAACGGAGGTCGCACAAAAGCGCAGCGAAACCACATTTGCAATTTACTGTGACTCTAGAGCAGCACTCGGGACTGTGACAAACTCCGGTTCCTCTCATCCCCTGGCAGTCCAAGCAAGAAGCAACCTGAAACGTTGCATGCTCCAAAACAAAGTTGTATCCCTGTTTTGGATCAAGGCACACATTGGAATGGCAGGTAATGAGAGAGCCGATGAGCTTGCTAAAGAGGCGGCCTTAAAACTAAAGAAAAAGCCCGATTATGATCGATGCCCTGTCTCATTCATCAAGCGTAGTATGCGGAGGGAGACGATTGTTGAGTGGGACAGAAGGTATCGTTCGGAGGGAACAGCCTCGGTGACCAGGACTTTTCTGCCCTCAGCAGAAAGGGCCTACAAAGTATTAAAGAAAATCACCCTAACGCCCCTTCTGAGCCAAGTTTTCACCGGTCATGGCGGGTTTTCAGAGTACCTACACAAGTTCAAGTGCAAAGATAGTCCTGGCTGTGTCTGTGATGAAAGTGTAAATGAGTCTATATTGCACCTACTCATTGACTGTCCACAGCACAGCCGTGCTCGAGAGGACCTCCACCAGCAAATACAAGTGGAGTTGTGTAGGGACTCTATTCCCGTCATATTAGAGGAAGACCGAAGCAGGGATCTATTCCTGGAATATTGTAAAAAGATAGCAAGAGTGGCTATAGAGAGGAACAGAACGAGGTAATAAAGACGCAATGTTGTTCAGTATTATAGAATACTAAAATTAACATGGGTAAAATTACGCTCGTTCTGTCCCCTTTTTTACTTGACTTTACTTTAAACTTTACTTTTTACAACTTTTAATTAATTACATCATAAATAAAATAAGCCAAGAAACGACTCCGACTACGTCGGAGGGAGCTGCCTTAAAAAAAAAAAAAAAAAAAAAAAAAAAAAAAAAAAAAAAAAAAAAAAAAAAAAAAAAAAAAAAAAACCTAACCTAACCTAACCTAACCTAACCTAACCTAACCTAACCTAACCTAACCTAACCTAACCTAACCTAACCTAACCTAACCTAACCTAACCTAACCTAACCTAACCTAACCTAACCTAACCTAACCTAACCTAACCTAACCTAACCTAACCTAACCTAACCTAACCTAACCTAACCTAACCTAACCTAACCTAACCTAACCTAACCTAACCTAACCTAACCTAACCTAACCTAACCTAACCTAACCTAACCTAACCTAACCTAACCTAACCTAACCTAACCTAACCTAACCTAACCTAACCCATCGATAATTTATACCACATGCCTTGTTCTCGGTGAAAATTTTTGCCGTCCGAAGCCGTAATCCGGTTGTCTCCGCCATTCCCCATCAGCGCGCACCTAATAGCAGGCCGCCGCACGCGTTCCGGCGAGTTTCCGCGCGTTTAACGCGAAAATTGCATCGAAAGACTTAAGAAAAATCAGTTTTTGTTTGAAAATTTCTCCAGACAAAATCTGATCCTTCTCATAGTAACGTCAATCGATAGCCCTCGCCGAGACGCGTGCAACGCGCCGTCGCGCGCGCCGATCCGTTCGGTAGTTTGCGAGATAATCGCAAAAAACGCAAAATTCAAATTGACATAAAATCCACCTAAGCCCTACAGTTTCTTTGAAAATTATCGATAATTTATACCACATGCCTTGTTCTCGGTGAAAATTTTTGCCGTCCGAAGCCGTAATCCGGTTGTCTCCGCCATTCCCCATCAGCGCGCACCTAATAGCAGGCCGCCGCACGCGTTCCGGCGAGTTTCCGCGCGTTTAACGCGAAAATTGCATCGAAAGACTTAAGAAAAATCAGTTTTTGTTTGA
The DNA here is from genome assembly GCA_933228805.2 of Hipparchia semele. NCBI lineage: Eukaryota > Metazoa > Arthropoda > Insecta > Lepidoptera > Nymphalidae > Hipparchia > Hipparchia semele. The sequence continues at coordinate 19,565 of CAKOFV020000010.1, forward strand.
AAATTTCTCCAGACAAAATCTGATCCTTCTCATAGTAACGTCAATCGATAGCCCTCGCCGAGACGCGTGCAACGCGCCGTCGCGCGCGCCGATCCGTTCGGTAGTTTGCGAGATAATCGCAAAAAACGCAAAATTCAAATTGACATAAAATCCACCTAAGCCCTACAGTTTCTTTGAAAATTATCGATAATTTATACCACATGCCTTGTTCTCGGTGAAAATTTTTGCCGTCCGAAGCCGTAATCCGGTTGTCTCCGCCATTCCCCATCAGCGCGCACCTAATAGCAGGCCGCCGCACGCGTTCCGGCGAGTTTCCGCGCGTTTAACGCGAAAATTGCATCGAAAGACTTAAGAAAAATCAGTTTTTGTTTGAAAATTTCTCCAGACAAAATCTGATCCTTCTCATAGTAACGTCAATCGATAGCCCTCGCCGAGACGCGTGCAACGCGCCGTCGCGCGCGCCGATCCGTTCGGTAGTTTGCGAGATAATCGCAAAAAACGCAAAATTCAAATTGACATAAAATCCACCTAAGCCCTACAGTTTCTTTGAAAATTATCGATAATTTATACCACATGCCTTGTTCTCGGTGAAAATTTTTGCCGTCCGAAGCCGTAATCCGGTTGTCTCCGCCATTCCCCATCAGCGCGCACCTAATAGCAGGCCGCCGCACGCGTTCCGGCGAGTTTCCGCGCGTTTAACGCGAAAATTGCATCGAAAGACTTAAGAAAAATCAGTTTTTGTTTGAAAATTTCTCCAGACAAAATCTGATCCTTCTCATAGTAACGTCAATCGATAGCCCTCGCCGAGACGCGTGCAACGCGCCGTCGCGCGCGCCGATCCGTTCGGTAGTTTGCGAGATAATCGCAAAAAACGCAAAATTCAAATTGACATAAAATCCACCTAAGCCCTACAGTTTCTTTGAAAATTATCGATAATTTATACCACATGCCTTGTTCTCGGTGAAAATTTTTGCCGTCCGAAGCCGTAATCCGGTTGTCTCCGCCATTCCCCATCAGCGCGCACCTAATAGCAGGCCGCCGCACGCGTTCCGGCGAGTTTCCGCGCGTTTAACGCGAAAATTGCATCGAAAGACTTAAGAAAAATCAGTTTTTGTTTGAAAATTTCTCCAGACAAAATCTGATCCTTCTCATAGTAACGTCAATCGATAGCCCTCGCCGAGACGCGTGCAACGCGCCGTCGCGCGCGCCGATCCGTTCGGTAGTTTGCGAGATAATCGCAAAAAACGCAAAATTCAAATTGACATAAAATCCACCTAAGCCCTACAGTTTCTTTGAAAATTATCGATAATTTATACCACATGCCTTGTTCTCGGTGAAAATTTTTGCCGTCCGAAGCCGTAATCCGGTTGTCTCCGCCATTCCCCATCAGCGCGCACCTAATAGCAGGCCGCCGCACGCGTTCCGGCGAGTTTCCGCGCGTTTAACGCGAAAATTGCATCGAAAGACTTAAGAAAAATCAGTTTTTGTTTGAAAATTTCTCCAGACAAAATCTGATCCTTCTCATAGTAACGTCAATCGATAGCCCTCGCCGAGACGCGTGCAACGCGCCGTCGCGCGCGCCGATCCGTTCGGTAGTTTGCGAGATAATCGCAAAAAACGCAAAATTCAAATTGACATAAAATCCACCTAAGCCCTACAGTTTCTTTGAAAATTATCGATAATTTATACCACATGCCTTGTTCTCGGTGAAAATTTTTGCCGTCCGAAGCCGTAATCCGGTTGTCTCCGCCATTCCCCATCAGCGCGCACCTAATAGCAGGCCGCCGCACGCGTTCCGGCGAGTTTCCGCGCGTTTAACGCGAAAATTGCATCGAAAGACTTAAGAAAAATCAGTTTTTGTTTGAAAATTTCTCCAGACAAAATCTGATCCTTCTCATAGTAACGTCAATCGATAGCCCTCGCCGAGACGCGTGCAACGCGCCGTCGCGCGCGCCGATCCGTTCGGTAGTTTGCGAGATAATCGCAAAAAACGCAAAATTCAAATTGACATAAAATCCACCTAAGCCCTACAGTTTCTTTGAAAATTATCGATAATTTATACCACATGCCTTGTTCTCGGTGAAAATTTTTGCCGTCCGAAGCCGTAATCCGGTTGTCTCCGCCATTCCCCATCAGCGCGCACCTAATAGCAGGCCGCCGCACGCGTTCCGGCGAGTTTCCGCGCGTTTAACGCGAAAATTGCATCGAAAGACTTAAGAAAAATCAGTTTTTGTTTGAAAATTTCTCCAGACAAAATCTGATCCTTCTCATAGTAACGTCAATCGATAGCCCTCGCCGAGACGCGTGCAACGCGCCGTCGCGCGCGCCGATCCGTTCGGTAGTTTGCGAGATAATCGCAAAAAACGCAAAATTCAAATTGACATAAAATCCACCTAAGCCCTACAGTTTCTTTGAAAATTATCGATAATTTATACCACATGCCTTGTTCTCGGTGAAAATTTTTGCCGTCCGAAGCCGTAATCCGGTTGTCTCCGCCATTCCCCATCAGCGCGCACCTAATAGCAGGCCGCCGCACGCGTTCCGGCGAGTTTCCGCGCGTTTAACGCGAAAATTGCATCGAAAGACTTAAGAAAAATCAGTTTTTGTTTGAAAATTTCTCCAGACAAAATCTGATCCTTCTCATAGTAACGTCAATCGATAGCCCTCGCCGAGACGCGTGCAACGCGCCGTCGCGCGCGCCGATCCGTTCGGTAGTTTGCGAGATAATCGCAAAAAACGCAAAATTCAAATTGACATAAAATCCACCTAAGCCCTACAGTTTCTTTGAAAATTATCGATAATTTATACCACATGCCTTGTTCTCGGTGAAAATTTTTGCCGTCCGAAGCCGTAATCCGGTTGTCTCCGCCATTCCCCATCAGCGCGCACCTAATAGCAGGCCGCCGCACGCGTTCCGGCGAGTTTCCGCGCGTTTAACGCGAAAATTGCATCGAAAGACTTAAGAAAAATCAGTTTTTGTTTGAAAATTTCTCCAGACAAAATCTGATCCTTCTCATAGTAACGTCAATCGATAGCCCTCGCCGAGACGCGTGCAACGCGCCGTCGCGCGCGCCGATCCGTTCGGTAGTTTGCGAGATAATCGCAAAAAACGCAAAATTCAAATTGACATAAAATCCACCTAAGCCCTACAGTTTCTTTGAAAATTATCGATAATTTATACCACATGCCTTGTTCTCGGTGAAAATTTTTGCCGTCCGAAGCCGTAATCCGGTTGTCTCCGCCATTCCCCATCAGCGCGCACCTAATAGCAGGCCGCCGCACGCGTTCCGGCGAGTTTCCGCGCGTTTAACGCGAAAATTGCATCGAAAGACTTAAGAAAAATCAGTTTTTGTTTGAAAATTTCTCCAGACAAAATCTGATCCTTCTCATAGTAACGTCAATCGATAGCCCTCGCCGAGACGCGTGCAACGCGCCGTCGCGCGCGCCGATCCGTTCGGTAGTTTGCGAGATAATCGCAAAAAACGCAAAATTCAAATTGACATAAAATCCACCTAAGCCCTACAGTTTCTTTGAAAATTATCGATAATTTATACCACATGCCTTGTTCTCGGTGAAAATTTTTGCCGTCCGAAGCCGTAATCCGGTTGTCTCCGCCATTCCCCATCAGCGCGCACCTAATAGCAGGCCGCCGCACGCGTTCCGGCGAGTTTCCGCGCGTTTAACGCGAAAATTGCATCGAAAGACTTAAGAAAAATCAGTTTTTGTTTGAAAATTTCTCCAGACAAAATCTGATCCTTCTCATAGTAACGTCAATCGATAGCCCTCGCCGAGACGCGTGCAACGCGCCGTCGCGCGCGCCGATCCGTTCGGTAGTTTGCGAGATAATCGCAAAAAACGCAAAATTCAAATTGACATAAAATCCACCTAAGCCCTACAGTTTCTTTGAAAATTATCGATAATTTATACCACATGCCTTGTTCTCGGTGAAAATTTTTGCCGTCCGAAGCCGTAATCCGGTTGTCTCCGCCATTCCCCATCAGCGCGCACCTAATAGCAGGCCGCCGCACGCGTTCCGGCGAGTTTCCGCGCGTTTAACGCGAAAATTGCATCGAAAGACTTAAGAAAAATCAGTTTTTGTTTGAAAATTTCTCCAGACAAAATCTGATCCTTCTCATAGTAACGTCAATCGATAGCCCTCGCCGAGACGCGTGCAACGCGCCGTCGCGCGCGCCGATCCGTTCGGTAGTTTGCGAGATAATCGCAAAAAACGCAAAATTCAAATTGACATAAAATCCACCTAAGCCCTACAGTTTCTTTGAAAATTATCGATAATTTATACCACATGCCTTGTTCTCGGTGAAAATTTTTGCCGTCCGAAGCCGTAATCCGGTTGTCTCCGCCATTCCCCATCAGCGCGCACCTAATAGCAGGCCGCCGCACGCGTTCCGGCGAGTTTCCGCGCGTTTAACGCGAAAATTGCATCGAAAGACTTAAGAAAAATCAGTTTTTGTTTGAAAATTTCTCCAGACAAAATCTGATCCTTCTCATAGTAACGTCAATCGATAGCCCTCGCCGAGACGCGTGCAACGCGCCGTCGCGCGCGCCGATCCGTTCGGTAGTTTGCGAGATAATCGCAAAAAACGCAAAATTCAAATTGACATAAAATCCACCTAAGCCCTACAGTTTCTTTGAAAATTATCGATAATTTATACCACATGCCTTGTTCTCGGTGAAAATTTTTGCCGTCCGAAGCCGTAATCCGGTTGTCTCCGCCATTCCCCATCAGCGCGCACCTAATAGCAGGCCGCCGCACGCGTTCCGGCGAGTTTCCGCGCGTTTAACGCGAAAATTGCATCGAAAGACTTAAGAAAAATCAGTTTTTGTTTGAAAATTTCTCCAGACAAAATCTGATCCTTCTCATAGTAACGTCAATCGATAGCCCTCGCCGAGACGCGTGCAACGCGCCGTCGCGCGCGCCGATCCGTTCGGTAGTTTGCGAGATAATCGCAAAAAACGCAAAATTCAAATTGACATAAAATCCACCTAAGCCCTACAGTTTCTTTGAAAATTATCGATAATTTATACCACATGCCTTGTTCTCGGTGAAAATTTTTGCCGTCCGAAGCCGTAATCCGGTTGTCTCCGCCATTCCCCATCAGCGCGCACCTAATAGCAGGCCGCCGCACGCGTTCCGGCGAGTTTCCGCGCGTTTAACGCGAAAATTGCATCGAAAGACTTAAGAAAAATCAGTTTTTGTTTGAAAATTTCTCCAGACAAAATCTGATCCTTCTCATAGTAACGTCAATCGATAGCCCTCGCCGAGACGCGTGCAACGCGCCGTCGCGCGCGCCGATCCGTTCGGTAGTTTGCGAGATAATCGCAAAAAACGCAAAATTCAAATTGACATAAAATCCACCTAAGCCCTACAGTTTCTTTGAAAATTATCGATAATTTATACCACATGCCTTGTTCTCGGTGAAAATTTTTGCCGTCCGAAGCCGTAATCCGGTTGTCTCCGCCATTCCCCATCAGCGCGCACCTAATAGCAGGCCGCCGCACGCGTTCCGGCGAGTTTCCGCGCGTTTAACGCGAAAATTGCATCGAAAGACTTAAGAAAAATCAGTTTTTGTTTGAAAATTTCTCCAGACAAAATCTGATCCTTCTCATAGTAACGTCAATCGATAGCCCTCGCCGAGACGCGTGCAACGCGCCGTCGCGCGCGCCGATCCGTTCGGTAGTTTGCGAGATAATCGCAAAAAACGCAAAATTCAAATTGACATAAAATCCACCTAAGCCCTACAGTTTCTTTGAAAATTATCGATAATTTATACCACATGCCTTGTTCTCGGTGAAAATTTTTGCCGTCCGAAGCCGTAATCCGGTTGTCTCCGCCATTCCCCATCAGCGCGCACCTAATAGCAGGCCGCCGCACGCGTTCCGGCGAGTTTCCGCGCGTTTAACGCGAAAATTGCATCGAAAGACTTAAGAAAAATCAGTTTTTGTTTGAAAATTTCTCCAGACAAAATCTGATCCTTCTCATAGTAACGTCAATCGATAGCCCTCGCCGAGACGCGTGCAACGCGCCGTCGCGCGCGCCGATCCGTTCGGTAGTTTGCGAGATAATCGCAAAAAACGCAAAATTCAAATTGACATAAAATCCACCTAAGCCCTACAGTTTCTTTGAAAATTATCGATAATTTATACCACATGCCTTGTTCTCGGTGAAAATTTTTGCCGTCCGAAGCCGTAATCCGGTTGTCTCCGCCATTCCCCATCAGCGCGCACCTAATAGCAGGCCGCCGCACGCGTTCCGGCGAGTTTCCGCGCGTTTAACGCGAAAATTGCATCGAAAGACTTAAGAAAAATCAGTTTTTGTTTGAAAATTTCTCCAGACAAAATCTGATCCTTCTCATAGTAACGTCAATCGATAGCCCTCGCCGAGACGCGTGCAACGCGCCGTCGCGCGCGCCGATCCGTTCGGTAGTTTGCGAGATAATCGCAAAAAACGCAAAATTCAAATTGACATAAAATCCACCTAAGCCCTACAGTTTCTTTGAAAATTATCGATAATTTATACCACATGCCTTGTTCTCGGTGAAAATTTTTGCCGTCCGAAGCCGTAATCCGGTTGTCTCCGCCATTCCCCATCAGCGCGCACCTAATAGCAGGCCGCCGCACGCGTTCCGGCGAGTTTCCGCGCGTTTAACGCGAAAATTGCATCGAAAGACTTAAGAAAAATCAGTTTTTGTTTGAAAATTTCTCCAGACAAAATCTGATCCTTCTCATAGTAACGTCAATCGATAGCCCTCGCCGAGACGCGTGCAACGCGCCGTCGCGCGCGCCGATCCGTTCGGTAGTTTGCGAGATAATCGCAAAAAACGCAAAATTCAAATTGACATAAAATCCACCTAAGCCCTACAGTTTCTTTGAAAATTATCGATAATTTATACCACATGCCTTGTTCTCGGTGAAAATTTTTGCCGTCCGAAGCCGTAATCCGGTTGTCTCCGCCATTCCCCATCAGCGCGCACCTAATAGCAGGCCGCCGCACGCGTTCCGGCGAGTTTCCGCGCGTTTAACGCGAAAATTGCATCGAAAGACTTAAGAAAAATCAGTTTTTGTTTGAAAATTTCTCCAGACAAAATCTGATCCTTCTCATAGTAACGTCAATCGATAGCCCTCGCCGAGACGCGTGCAACGCGCCGTCGCGCGCGCCGATCCGTTCGGTAGTTTGCGAGATAATCGCAAAAAACGCAAAATTCAAATTGACATAAAATCCACCTAAGCCCTACAGTTTCTTTGAAAATTATCGATAATTTATACCACATGCCTTGTTCTCGGTGAAAATTTTTGCCGTCCGAAGCCGTAATCCGGTTGTCTCCGCCATTCCCCATCAGCGCGCACCTAATAGCAGGCCGCCGCACGCGTTCCGGCGAGTTTCCGCGCGTTTAACGCGAAAATTGCATCGAAAGACTTAAGAAAAATCAGTTTTTGTTTGAAAATTTCTCCAGACAAAATCTGATCCTTCTCATAGTAACGTCAATCGATAGCCCTTAACGTCAATCGATAGCCCTCGCCGAGACGCGTGCAACGCGCCGTCGCGCGCGCCGATCCGTTCGGTAGTTTGCGAGATAATCGCAAAAAACGCAAAATTCAAATTGACATAAAATCCACCTAAGCCCTACAGTTTCTTTGAAAATTATCGATAATTTATACCACATGCCTTGTTCTCGGTGAAAATTTTTGCCGTCCGAAGCCGTAATCCGATTGTCTCCGCCATTCCCCATCAGCGCGCACCTAATAGCAGGCCGCCGCACGCGTTCCGGCGAGTTTCCGCGCGTTTAACGCGAAAATTGCATCGAAAGACTTAAGAAAAATCAGTTTTTGTTTGAAAATTTCTCCAGACAAAATCTGATCCTTCTCATAGTAACGTCAATCGATAGCCCTCGCCGAGACGCGTGCAACGCGCCGTCGCGCGCGCCGATCCGTTCGGTAGTTTGCGAGATAATCGCAAAAAACGCAAAATTCAAATTGACATAAAATCCACCTAAGCCCTACAGTTTCTTTGAAAATTATCGATAATTTATACCACATGCCTTGTTCTCGGTGAAAATTTTTGCCGTCCGAAGCCGTAATCCGGTTGTCTCCGCCATTCCCCATCAGCGCGCACCTAATAGCAGGCCGCCGCACGCGTTCCGGCGAGTTTCCGCGCGTTTAACGCGAAAATTGCATCGAAAGACTTAAGAAAAATCAGTTTTTGTTTGAAAATTTCTCCAGACAAAATCTGATCCTTCTCATAGTAACGTCAATCGATAGCCCTCGCCGAGACGCGTGCAACGCGCCGTCGCGCGCGCCGATCCGTTCGGTAGTTTGCGAGATAATCGCAAAAAACGCAAAATTCAAATTGACATAAAATCCACCTAAGCCCTACAGTTTCTTTGAAAATTATCGATAATTTATACCACATGCCTTGTTCTCGGTGAAAATTTTTGCCGTCCGAAGCCGTAATCCGATTGTCTCCGCCATTCCCCATCAGCGCGCACCTAATAGCAGGCCGCCGCACGCGTTCCGGCGAGTTTCCGCGCGTTTAACGCGAAAATTGCATCGAAAGACTTAAGAAAAATCAGTTTTTGTTTGAAAATTTCTCCAGACAAAATCTGATCCTTCTCATAGTAACGTCAATCGATAGCCCTCGCCGAGACGCGTGCAACGCGCCGTCGCGCGCGCCGATCCGTTCGGTAGTTTGCGAGATAATCGCAAAAAACGCAAAATTCAAATTGACATAAAATCCACCTAAGCCCTACAGTTTCTTTGAAAATTATCGATAATTTATACCACATGCCTTGTTCTCGGTGAAAATTTTTGCCGTCCGAAGCCGTAATCCGGTTGTCTCCGCCATTCCCCATCAGCGCGCACCTAATAGCAGGCCGCCGCACGCGTTCCGGCGAGTTTCCGCGCGTTTAACGCGAAAATTGCATCGAAAGACTTAAGAAAAATCAGTTTTTGTTTGAAAATTTCTCCAGACAAAATCTGATCCTTCTCATAGTAACGTCAATCGATAGCCCTCGCCGAGACGCGTGCAACGCGCCGTCGCGCGCGCCGATCCGTTCGGTAGTTTGCGAGATAATCGCAAAAAACGCAAAATTCAAATTGACATAAAATCCACCTAAGCCCTACAGTTTCTTTGAAAATTATCGATAATTTATACCACATGCCTTGTTCTCGGTGAAAATTTTTGCCGTCCGAAGCCGTAATCCGGTTGTCTCCGCCATTCCCCATCAGCGCGCACCTAATAGCAGGCCGCCGCACGCGTTCCGGCGAGTTTCCGCGCGTTTAACGCGAAAATTGCATCGAAAGACTTAAGAAAAATCAGTTTTTGTTTGAAAATTTCTCCAGACAAAATCTGATCCTTCTCATAGTAACGTCAATCGATAGCCCTCGCCGAGACGCGTGCAACGCGCCGTCGCGCGCGCCGATCCGTTCGGTAGTTTGCGAGATAATCGCAAAAAACGCAAAATTCAAATTGACATAAAATCCACCTAAGCCCTACAGTTTCTTTGAAAATTATCGATAATTTATACCACATGCCTTGTTCTCGGTGAAAATTTTTGCCGTCCGAAGCCGTAATCCGGTTGTCTCCGCCATTCCCCATCAGCGCGCACCTAATAGCAGGCCGCCGCACGCGTTCCGGCGAGTTTCCGCGCGTTTAACGCGAAAATTGCATCGAAAGACTTAAGAAAAATCAGTTTTTGTTTGAAAATTTCTCCAGACAAAATCTGATCCTTCTCATAGTAACGTCAATCGATAGCCCTCGCCGAGACGCGTGCAACGCGCCGTCGCGCGCGCCGATCCGTTCGGTAGTTTGCGAGATAATCGCAAAAAACGCAAAATTCAAATTGACATAAAATCCACCTAAGCCCTACAGTTTCTTTGAAAATTATCGATAATTTATACCACATGCCTTGTTCTCGGTGAAAATTTTTGCCGTCCGAAGCCGTAATCCGGTTGTCTCCGCCATTCCCCATCAGCGCGCACCTAATAGCAGGCCGCCGCACGCGTTCCGGCGAGTTTCCGCGCGTTTAACGCGAAAATTGCATCGAAAGACTTAAGAAAAATCAGTTTTTGTTTGAAAATTTCTCCAGACAAAATCTGATCCTTCTCATAGTAACGTCAATCGATAGCCCTCGCCGAGACGCGTGCAACGCGCCGTCGCGCGCGCCGATCCGTTCGGTAGTTTGCGAGATAATCGCAAAAAACGCAAAATTCAAATTGACATAAAATCCACCTAAGCCCTACAGTTTCTTTGAAAATTATCGATAATTTATACCACATGCCTTGTTCTCGGTGAAAATTTTTGCCGTCCGAAGCCGTAATCCGGTTGTCTCCGCCATTCCCCATCAGCGCGCACCTAATAGCAGGCCGCCGCACGCGTTCCGGCGAGTTTCCGCGCGTTTAACGCGAAAATTGCATCGAAAGACTTAAGAAAAATCAGTTTTTGTTTGAAAATTTCTCCAGACAAAATCTGATCCTTCTCATAGTAACGTCAATCGATAGCCCTCGCCGAGACGCGTGCAACGCGCCGTCGCGCGCGCCGATCCGTTCGGTAGTTTGCGAGATAATCGCAAAAAACGCAAAATTCAAATTGACATAAAATCCACCTAAGCCCTACAGTTTCTTTGAAAATTATCGATAATTTATACCACATGCCTTGTTCTCGGTGAAAATTTTTGCCGTCCGAAGCCGTAATCCGGTTGTCTCCGCCATTCCCCATCAGCGCGCACCTAATAGCAGGCCGCCGCACGCGTTCCGGCGAGTTTCCGCGCGTTTAACGCGAAAATTGCATCGAAAGACTTAAGAAAAATCAGTTTTTGTTTGAAAATTTCTCCAGACAAAATCTGATCCTTCTCATAGTAACGTCAATCGATAGCCCTCGCCGAGACGCGTGCAACGCGCCGTCGCGCGCGCCGATCCGTTCGGTAGTTTGCGAGATAATCGCAAAAAACGCAAAATTCAAATTGACATAAAATCCACCTAAGCCCTACAGTTTCTTTGAAAATTATCGATAATTTATACCACATGCCTTGTTCTCGGTGAAAATTTTTGCCGTCCGAAGCCGTAATCCGGTTGTCTCCGCCATTCCCCATCAGCGCGCACCTAATAGCAGGCCGCCGCACGCGTTCCGGCGAGTTTCCGCGCGTTTAACGCGAAAATTGCATCGAAAGACTTAAGAAAAATCAGTTTTTGTTTGAAAATTTCTCCAGACAAAATCTGATCCTTCTCATAGTAACGTCAATCGATAGCCCTCGCCGAGACGCGTGCAACGCGCCGTCGCGCGCGCCGATCCGTTCGGTAGTTTGCGAGATAATCGCAAAAAACGCAAAATTCAAATTGACATAAAATCCACCTAAGCCCTACAGTTTCTTTGAAAATTATCGATAATTTATACCACATGCCTTGTTCTCGGTGAAAATTTTTGCCGTCCGAAGCCGTAATCCGGTTGTCTCCGCCATTCCCCATCAGCGCGCACCTAATAGCAGGCCGCCGCACGCGTTCCGGCGAGTTTCCGCGCGTTTAACGCGAAAATTGCATCGAAAGACTTAAGAAAAATCAGTTTTTGTTTGAAAATTTCTCCAGACAAAATCTGATCCTTCTCATAGTAACGTCAATCGATAGCCCTCGCCGAGACGCGTGCAACGCGCCGTCGCGCGCGCCGATCCGTTCGGTAGTTTGCGAGATAATCGCAAAAAACGCAAAATTCAAATTGACATAAAATCCACCTAAGCCCTACAGTTTCTTTGAAAATTATCGATAATTTATACCACATGCCTTGTTCTCGGTGAAAATTTTTGCCGTCCGAAGCCGTAATCCGGTTGTCTCCGCCATTCCCCATCAGCGCGCACCTAATAGCAGGCCGCCGCACGCGTTCCGGCGAGTTTCCGCGCGTTTAACGCGAAAATTGCATCGAAAGACTTAAGAAAAATCAGTTTTTGTTTGAAAATTTCTCCAGACAAAATCTGATCCTTCTCATAGTAACGTCAATCGATAGCCCTCGCCGAGACGCGTGCAACGCGCCGTCGCGCGCGCCGATCCGTTCGGTAGTTTGCGAGATAATCGCAAAAAACGCAAAATTCAAATTGACATAAAATCCACCTAAGCCCTACAGTTTCTTTGAAAATTATCGATAATTTATACCACATGCCTTGTTCTCGGTGAAAATTTTTGCCGTCCGAAGCCGTAATCCGGTTGTCTCCGCCATTCCCCATCAGCGCGCACCTAATAGCAGGCCGCCGCACGCGTTCCGGCGAGTTTCCGCGCGTTTAACGCGAAAATTGCATCGAAAGACTTAAGAAAAATCAGTTTTTGTTTGAAAATTTCTCCAGACAAAATCTGATCCTTCTCATAGTAACGTCAATCGATAGCCCTCGCCGAGACGCGTGCAACGCGCCGTCGCGCGCGCCGATCCGTTCGGTAGTTTGCGAGATAATCGCAAAAAACGCAAAATTCAAATTGACATAAAATCCACCTAAGCCCTACAGTTTCTTTGAAAATTATCGATAATTTATACCACATGCCTTGTTCTCGGTGAAAATTTTTGCCGTCCGAAGCCGTAATCCGGTTGTCTCCGCCATTCCCCATCAGCGCGCACCTAATAGCAGGCCGCCGCACGCGTTCCGGCGAGTTTCCGCGCGTTTAACGCGAAAATTGCATCGAAAGACTTAAGAAAAATCAGTTTTTGTTTGAAAATTTCTCCAGACAAAATCTGATCCTTCTCATAGTAACGTCAATCGATAGCCCTCGCCGAGACGCGTGCAACGCGCCGTCGCGCGCGCCGATCCGTTCGGTAGTTTGCGAGATAATCGCAAAAAACGCAAAATTCAAATTGACATAAAATCCACCTAAGCCCTACAGTTTCTTTGAAAATTATCGATAATTTATACCACATGCCTTGTTCTCGGTGAAAATTTTTGCCGTCCGAAGCCGTAATCCGGTTGTCTCCGCCATTCCCCATCAGCGCGCACCTAATAGCAGGCCGCCGCACGCGTTCCGGCGAGTTTCCGCGCGTTTAACGCGAAAATTGCATCGAAAGACTTAAGAAAAATCAGTTTTTGTTTGAAAATTTCTCCAGACAAAATCTGATCCTTCTCATAGTAACGTCAATCGATAGCCCTCGCCGAGACGCGTGCAACGCGCCGTCGCGCGCGCCGATCCGTTCGGTAGTTTGCGAGATAATCGCAAAAAACGCAAAATTCAAATTGACATAAAATCCACCTAAGCCCTACAGTTTCTTTGAAAATTATCGATAATTTATACCACATGCCTTGTTCTCGGTGAAAATTTTTGCCGTCCGAAGCCGTAATCCGGTTGTCTCCGCCATTCCCCATCAGCGCGCACCTAATAGCAGGCCGCCGCACGCGTTCCGGCGAGTTTCCGCGCGTTTAACGCGAAAATTGCATCGAAAGACTTAAGAAAAATCAGTTTTTGTTTGAAAATTTCTCCAGACAAAATCTGATCCTTCTCATAGTAACGTCAATCGATAGCCCTCGCCGAGACGCGTGCAACGCGCCGTCGCGCGCGCCGATCCGTTCGGTAGTTTGCGAGATAATCGCAAAAAACGCAAAATTCAAATTGACATAAAATCCACCTAAGCCCTACAGTTTCTTTGAAAATTATCGATAATTTATACCACATGCCTTGTTCTCGGTGAAAATTTTTGCCGTCCGAAGCCGTAATCCGGTTGTCTCCGCCATTCCCCATCAGCGCGCACCTAATAGCAGGCCGCCGCACGCGTTCCGGCGAGTTTCCGCGCGTTTAACGCGAAAATTGCATCGAAAGACTTAAGAAAAATCAGTTTTTGTTTGAAAATTTCTCCAGACAAAATCTGATCCTTCTCATAGTAACGTCAATCGATAGCCCTCGCCGAGACGCGTGCAACGCGCCGTCGCGCGCGCCGATCCGTTCGGTAGTTTGCGAGATAATCGCAAAAAACGCAAAATTCAAATTGACATAAAATCCACCTAAGCCCTACAGTTTCTTTGAAAATTATCGATAATTTATACCACATGCCTTGTTCTCGGTGAAAATTTTTGCCGTCCGAAGCCGTAATCCGATTGTCTCCGCCATTCCCCATCAGCGCGCACCTAATAGCAGGCCGCCGCACGCGTTCCGGCGAGTTTCCGCGCGTTTAACGCGAAAATTGCATCGAAAGACTTAAGAAAAATCAGTTTTTGTTTGAAAATTTCTCCAGACAAAATCTGATCCTTCTCATAGTAACGTCAATCGATAGCCCTCGCCGAGACGCGTGCAACGCGCCGTCGCGCGCGCCGATCCGTTCGGTAGTTTGCGAGATAATCGCAAAAAACGCAAAATTCAAATTGACATAAAATCCACCTAAGCCCTACAGTTTCTTTGAAAATTATCGATAATTTATACCACATGCCTTGTTCTCGGTGAAAATTTTTGCCGTCCGAAGCCGTAATCCGGTTGTCTCCGCCATTCCCCATCAGCGCGCACCTAATAGCAGGCCGCCGCACGCGTTCCGGCGAGTTTCCGCGCGTTTAACGCGAAAATTGCATCGAAAGACTTAAGAAAAATCAGTTTTTGTTTGAAAATTTCTCCAGACAAAATCTGATCCTTCTCATAGTAACGTCAATCGATAGCCCTCGCCGAGACGCGTGCAACGCGCCGTCGCGCGCGCCGATCCGTTCGGTAGTTTGCGAGATAATCGCAAAAAACGCAAAATTCAAATTGACATAAAATCCACCTAAGCCCTACAGTTTCTTTGAAAATTATCGATAATTTATACCACATGCCTTGTTCTCGGTGAAAATTTTTGCCGTCCGAAGCCGTAATCCGGTTGTCTCCGCCATTCCCCATCAGCGCGCACCTAATAGCAGGCCGCCGCACGCGTTCCGGCGAGTTTCCGCGCGTTTAACGCGAAAATTGCATCGAAAGACTTAAGAAAAATCAGTTTTTGTTTGAAAATTTCTCCAGACAAAATCTGATCCTTCTCATAGTAACGTCAATCGATAGCCCTCGCCGAGACGCGTGCAACGCGCCGTCGCGCGCGCCGATCCGTTCGGTAGTTTGCGAGATAATCGCAAAAAACGCAAAATTCAAATTGACATAAAATCCACCTAAGCCCTACAGTTTCTTTGAAAATTATCGATAATTTATACCACATGCCTTGTTCTCGGTGAAAATTTTTGCCGTCCGAAGCCGTAATCCGGTTGTCTCCGCCATTCCCCATCAGCGCGCACCTAATAGCAGGCCGCCGCACGCGTTCCGGCGAGTTTCCGCGCGTTTAACGCGAAAATTGCATCGAAAGACTTAAGAAAAATCAGTTTTTGTTTGAAAATTTCTCCAGACAAAATCTGATCCTTCTCATAGTAACGTCAATCGATAGCCCTCGCCGAGACGCGTGCAACGCGCCGTCGCGCGCGCCGATCCGTTCGGTAGTTTGCGAGATAATCGCAAAAAACGCAAAATTCAAATTGACATAAAATCCACCTAAGCCCTACAGTTTCTTTGAAAATTATCGATAATTTATACCACATGCCTTGTTCTCGGTGAAAATTTTTGCCGTCCGAAGCCGTAATCCGGTTGTCTCCGCCATTCCCCATCAGCGCGCACCTAATAGCAGGCCGCCGCACGCGTTCCGGCGAGTTTCCGCGCGTTTAACGCGAAAATTGCATCGAAAGACTTAAGAAAAATCAGTTTTTGTTTGAAAATTTCTCCAGACAAAATCTGATCCTTCTCATAGTAACGTCAATCGATAGCCCTCGCCGAGACGCGTGCAACGCGCCGTCGCGCGCGCCGATCCGTTCGGTAGTTTGCGAGATAATCGCAAAAAACGCAAAATTCAAATTGACATAAAATCCACCTAAGCCCTACAGTTTCTTTGAAAATTATCGATAATTTATACCACATGCCTTGTTCTCGGTGAAAATTTTTGCCGTCCGAAGCCGTAATCCGGTTGTCTCCGCCATTCCCCATCAGCGCGCACCTAATAGCAGGCCGCCGCACGCGTTCCGGCGAGTTTCCGCGCGTTTAACGCGAAAATTGCATCGAAAGACTTAAGAAAAATCAGTTTTTGTTTGAAAATTTCTCCAGACAAAATCTGATCCTTCTCATAGTAACGTCAATCGATAGCCCTCGCCGAGACGCGTGCAACGCGCCGTCGCGCGCGCCGATCCGTTCGGTAGTTTGCGAGATAATCGCAAAAAACGCAAAATTCAAATTGACATAAAATCCACCTAAGCCCTACAGTTTCTTTGAAAATTATCGATAATTTATACCACATGCCTTGTTCTCGGTGAAAATTTTTGCCGTCCGAAGCCGTAATCCGGTTGTCTCCGCCATTCCCCATCAGCGCGCACCTAATAGCAGGCCGCCGCACGCGTTCCGGCGAGTTTCCGCGCGTTTAACGCGAAAATTGCATCGAAAGACTTAAGAAAAATCAGTTTTTGTTTGAAAATTTCTCCAGACAAAATCTGATCCTTCTCATAGTAACGTCAATCGATAGCCCTCGCCGAGACGCGTGCAACGCGCCGTCGCGCGCGCCGATCCGTTCGGTAGTTTGCGAGATAATCGCAAAAAACGCAAAATTCAAATTGACATAAAATCCACCTAAGCCCTACAGTTTCTTTGAAAATTATCGATAATTTATACCACATGCCTTGTTCTCGGTGAAAATTTTTGCCGTCCGAAGCCGTAATCCGGTTGTCTCCGCCATTCCCCATCAGCGCGCACCTAATAGCAGGCCGCCGCACGCGTTCCGGCGAGTTTCCGCGCGTTTAACGCGAAAATTGCATCGAAAGACTTAAGAAAAATCAGTTTTTGTTTGAAAATTTCTCCAGACAAAATCTGATCCTTCTCATAGTAACGTCAATCGATAGCCCTCGCCGAGACGCGTGCAACGCGCCGTCGCGCGCGCCGATCCGTTCGGTAGTTTGCGAGATAATCGCAAAAAACGCAAAATTCAAATTGACATAAAATCCACCTAAGCCCTACAGTTTCTTTGAAAATTATCGATAATTTATACCACATGCCTTGTTCTCGGTGAAAATTTTTGCCGTCCGAAGCCGTAATCCGGTTGTCTCCGCCATTCCCCATCAGCGCGCACCTAATAGCAGGCCGCCGCACGCGTTCCGGCGAGTTTCCGCGCGTTTAACGCGAAAATTGCATCGAAAGACTTAAGAAAAATCAGTTTTTGTTTGAAAATTTCTCCAGACAAAATCTGATCCTTCTCATAGTAACGTCAATCGATAGCCCTCGCCGAGACGCGTGCAACGCGCCGTCGCGCGCGCCGATCCGTTCGGTAGTTTGCGAGATAATCGCAAAAAACGCAAAATTCAAATTGACATAAAATCCACCTAAGCCCTACAGTTTCTTTGAAAATTATCGATAATTTATACCACATGCCTTGTTCTCGGTGAAAATTTTTGCCGTCCGAAGCCGTAATCCGGTTGTCTCCGCCATTCCCCATCAGCGCGCACCTAATAGCAGGCCGCCGCACGCGTTCCGGCGAGTTTCCGCGCGTTTAACGCGAAAATTGCATCGAAAGACTTAAGAAAAATCAGTTTTTGTTTGAAAATTTCTCCAGACAAAATCTGATCCTTCTCATAGTAACGTCAATCGATAGCCCTCGCCGAGACGCGTGCAACGCGCCGTCGCGCGCGCCGATCCGTTCGGTAGTTTGCGAGATAATCGCAAAAAACGCAAAATTCAAATTGACATAAAATCCACCTAAGCCCTACAGTTTCTTTGAAAATTATCGATAATTTATACCACATGCCTTGTTCTCGGTGAAAATTTTTGCCGTCCGAAGCCGTAATCCGGTTGTCTCCGCCATTCCCCATCAGCGCGCACCTAATAGCAGGCCGCCGCACGCGTTCCGGCGAGTTTCCGCGCGTTTAACGCGAAAATTGCATCGAAAGACTTAAGAAAAATCAGTTTTTGTTTGAAAATTTCTCCAGACAAAATCTGATCCTTCTCATAGTAACGTCAATCGATAGCCCTCGCCGAGACGCGTGCAACGCGCCGTCGCGCGCGCCGATCCGTTCGGTAGTTTGCGAGATAATCGCAAAAAACGCAAAATTCAAATTGACATAAAATCCACCTAAGCCCTACAGTTTCTTTGAAAATTATCGATAATTTATACCACATGCCTTGTTCTCGGTGAAAATTTTTGCCGTCCGAAGCCGTAATCCGGTTGTCTCCGCCATTCCCCATCAGCGCGCACCTAATAGCAGGCCGCCGCACGCGTTCCGGCGAGTTTCCGCGCGTTTAACGCGAAAATTGCATCGAAAGACTTAAGAAAAATCAGTTTTTGTTTGAAAATTTCTCCAGACAAAATCTGATCCTTCTCATAGTAACGTCAATCGATAGCCCTCGCCGAGACGCGTGCAACGCGCCGTCGCGCGCGCCGATCCGTTCGGTAGTTTGCGAGATAATCGCAAAAAACGCAAAATTCAAATTGACATAAAATCCACCTAAGCCCTACAGTTTCTTTGAAAATTATCGATAATTTATACCACATGCCTTGTTCTCGGTGAAAATTTTTGCCGTCCGAAGCCGTAATCCGGTTGTCTCCGCCATTCCCCATCAGCGCGCACCTAATAGCAGGCCGCCGCACGCGTTCCGGCGAGTTTCCGCGCGTTTAACGCGAAAATTGCATCGAAAGACTTAAGAAAAATCAGTTTTTGTTTGAAAATTTCTCCAGACAAAATCTGATCCTTCTCATAGTAACGTCAATCGATAGCCCTCGCCGAGACGCGTGCAACGCGCCGTCGCGCGCGCCGATCCGTTCGGTAGTTTGCGAGATAATCGCAAAAAACGCAAAATTCAAATTGACATAAAATCCACCTAAGCCCTACAGTTTCTTTGAAAATTATCGATAATTTATACCACATGCCTTGTTCTCGGTGAAAATTTTTGCCGTCCGAAGCCGTAATCCGGTTGTCTCCGCCATTCCCCATCAGCGCGCACCTAATAGCAGGCCGCCGCACGCGTTCCGGCGAGTTTCCGCGCGTTTAACGCGAAAATTGCATCGAAAGACTTAAGAAAAATCAGTTTTTGTTTGAAAATTTCTCCAGACAAAATCTGATCCTTCTCATAGTAACGTCAATCGATAGCCCTCGCCGAGACGCGTGCAACGCGCCGTCGCGCGCGCCGATCCGTTCGGTAGTTTGCGAGATAATCGCAAAAAACGCAAAATTCAAATTGACATAAAATCCACCTAAGCCCTACAGTTTCTTTGAAAATTATCGATAATTTATACCACATGCCTTGTTCTCGGTGAAAATTTTTGCCGTCCGAAGCCGTAATCCGGTTGTCTCCGCCATTCCCCATCAGCGCGCACCTAATAGCAGGCCGCCGCACGCGTTCCGGCGAGTTTCCGCGCGTTTAACGCGAAAATTGCATCGAAAGACTTAAGAAAAATCAGTTTTTGTTTGAAAATTTCTCCAGACAAAATCTGATCCTTCTCATAGTAACGTCAATCGATAGCCCTCGCCGAGACGCGTGCAACGCGCCGTCGCGCGCGCCGATCCGTTCGGTAGTTTGCGAGATAATCGCAAAAAACGCAAAATTCAAATTGACATAAAATCCACCTAAGCCCTACAGTTTCTTTGAAAATTATCGATAATTTATACCACATGCCTTGTTCTCGGTGAAAATTTTTGCCGTCCGAAGCCGTAATCCGGTTGTCTCCGCCATTCCCCATCAGCGCGCACCTAATAGCAGGCCGCCGCACGCGTTCCGGCGAGTTTCCGCGCGTTTAACGCGAAAATTGCATCGAAAGACTTAAGAAAAATCAGTTTTTGTTTGAAAATTTCTCCAGACAAAATCTGATCCTTCTCATAGTAACGTCAATCGATAGCCCTCGCCGAGACGCGTGCAACGCGCCGTCGCGCGCGCCGATCCGTTCGGTAGTTTGCGAGATAATCGCAAAAAACGCAAAATTCAAATTGACATAAAATCCACCTAAGCCCTACAGTTTCTTTGAAAATTATCGATAATTTATACCACATGCCTTGTTCTCGGTGAAAATTTTTGCCGTCCGAAGCCGTAATCCGATTGTCTCCGCCATTCCCCATCAGCGCGCACCTAATAGCAGGCCGCCGCACGCGTTCCGGCGAGTTTCCGCGCGTTTAACGCGAAAATTGCATCGAAAGACTTAAGAAAAATCAGTTTTTGTTTGAAAATTTCTCCAGACAAAATCTGATCCTTCTCATAGTAACGTCAATCGATAGCCCTCGCCGAGACGCGTGCAACGCGCCGTCGCGCGCGCCGATCCGTTCGGTAGTTTGCGAGATAATCGCAAAAAACGCAAAATTCAAATTGACATAAAATCCACCTAAGCCCTACAGTTTCTTTGAAAATTATCGATAATTTATACCACATGCCTTGTTCTCGGTGAAAATTTTTGCCGTCCGAAGCCGTAATCCGGTTGTCTCCGCCATTCCCCATCAGCGCGCACCTAATAGCAGGCCGCCGCACGCGTTCCGGCGAGTTTCCGCGCGTTTAACGCGAAAATTGCATCGAAAGACTTAAGAAAAATCAGTTTTTGTTTGAAAATTTCTCCAGACAAAATCTGATCCTTCTCATAGTAACGTCAATCGATAGCCCTCGCCGAGACGCGTGCAACGCGCCGTCGCGCGCGCCGATCCGTTCGGTAGTTTGCGAGATAATCGCAAAAAACGCAAAATTCAAATTGACATAAAATCCACCTAAGCCCTACAGTTTCTTTGAAAATTATCGATAATTTATACCACATGCCTTGTTCTCGGTGAAAATTTTTGCCGTCCGAAGCCGTAATCCGGTTGTCTCCGCCATTCCCCATCAGCGCGCACCTAATAGCAGGCCGCCGCACGCGTTCCGGCGAGTTTCCGCGCGTTTAACGCGAAAATTGCATCGAAAGACTTAAGAAAAATCAGTTTTTGTTTGAAAATTTCTCCAGACAAAATCTGATCCTTCTCATAGTAACGTCAATCGATAGCCCTCGCCGAGACGCGTGCAACGCGCCGTCGCGCGCGCCGATCCGTTCGGTAGTTTGCGAGATAATCGCAAAAAACGCAAAATTCAAATTGACATAAAATCCACCTAAGCCCTACAGTTTCTTTGAAAATTATCGATAATTTATACCACATGCCTTGTTCTCGGTGAAAATTTTTGCCGTCCGAAGCCGTAATCCGGTTGTCTCCGCCATTCCCCATCAGCGCGCACCTAATAGCAGGCCGCCGCACGCGTTCCGGCGAGTTTCCGCGCGTTTAACGCGAAAATTGCATCGAAAGACTTAAGAAAAATCAGTTTTTGTTTGAAAATTTCTCCAGACAAAATCTGATCCTTCTCATAGTAACGTCAATCGATAGCCCTCGCCGAGACGCGTGCAACGCGCCGTCGCGCGCGCCGATCCGTTCGGTAGTTTGCGAGATAATCGCAAAAAACGCAAAATTCAAATTGACATAAAATCCACCTAAGCCCTACAGTTTCTTTGAAAATTATCGATAATTTATACCACATGCCTTGTTCTCGGTGAAAATTTTTGCCGTCCGAAGCCGTAATCCGGTTGTCTCCGCCATTCCCCATCAGCGCGCACCTAATAGCAGGCCGCCGCACGCGTTCCGGCGAGTTTCCGCGCGTTTAACGCGAAAATTGCATCGAAAGACTTAAGAAAAATCAGTTTTTGTTTGAAAATTTCTCCAGACAAAATCTGATCCTTCTCATAGTAACGTCAATCGATAGCCCTCGCCGAGACGCGTGCAACGCGCCGTCGCGCGCGCCGATCCGTTCGGTAGTTTGCGAGATAATCGCAAAAAACGCAAAATTCAAATTGACATAAAATCCACCTAAGCCCTACAGTTTCTTTGAAAATTATCGATAATTTATACCACATGCCTTGTTCTCGGTGAAAATTTTTGCCGTCCGAAGCCGTAATCCGGTTGTCTCCGCCATTCCCCATCAGCGCGCACCTAATAGCAGGCCGCCGCACGCGTTCCGGCGAGTTTCCGCGCGTTTAACGCGAAAATTGCATCGAAAGACTTAAGAAAAATCAGTTTTTGTTTGAAAATTTCTCCAGACAAAATCTGATCCTTCTCATAGTAACGTCAATCGATAGCCCTCGCCGAGACGCGTGCAACGCGCCGTCGCGCGCGCCGATCCGTTCGGTAGTTTGCGAGATAATCGCAAAAAACGCAAAATTCAAATTGACATAAAATCCACCTAAGCCCTACAGTTTCTTTGAAAATTATCGATAATTTATACCACATGCCTTGTTCTCGGTGAAAATTTTTGCCGTCCGAAGCCGTAATCCGGTTGTCTCCGCCATTCCCCATCAGCGCGCACCTAATAGCAGGCCGCCGCACGCGTTCCGGCGAGTTTCCGCGCGTTTAACGCGAAAATTGCATCGAAAGACTTAAGAAAAATCAGTTTTTGTTTGAAAATTTCTCCAGACAAAATCTGATCCTTCTCATAGTAACGTCAATCGATAGCCCTCGCCGAGACGCGTGCAACGCGCCGTCGCGCGCGCCGATCCGTTCGGTAGTTTGCGAGATAATCGCAAAAAACGCAAAATTCAAATTGACATAAAATCCACCTAAGCCCTACAGTTTCTTTGAAAATTATCGATAATTTATACCACATGCCTTGTTCTCGGTGAAAATTTTTGCCGTCCGAAGCCGTAATCCGGTTGTCTCCGCCATTCCCCATCAGCGCGCACCTAATAGCAGGCCGCCGCACGCGTTCCGGCGAGTTTCCGCGCGTTTAACGCGAAAATTGCATCGAAAGACTTAAGAAAAATCAGTTTTTGTTTGAAAATTTCTCCAGACAAAATCTGATCCTTCTCATAGTAACGTCAATCGATAGCCCTCGCCGAGACGCGTGCAACGCGCCGTCGCGCGCGCCGATCCGTTCGGTAGTTTGCGAGATAATCGCAAAAAACGCAAAATTCAAATTGACATAAAATCCACCTAAGCCCTACAGTTTCTTTGAAAATTATCGATAATTTATACCACATGCCTTGTTCTCGGTGAAAATTTTTGCCGTCCGAAGCCGTAATCCGGTTGTCTCCGCCATTCCCCATCAGCGCGCACCTAATAGCAGGCCGCCGCACGCGTTCCGGCGAGTTTCCGCGCGTTTAACGCGAAAATTGCATCGAAAGACTTAAGAAAAATCAGTTTTTGTTTGAAAATTTCTCCAGACAAAATCTGATCCTTCTCATAGTAACGTCAATCGATAGCCCTCGCCGAGACGCGTGCAACGCGCCGTCGCGCGCGCCGATCCGTTCGGTAGTTTGCGAGATAATCGCAAAAAACGCAAAATTCAAATTGACATAAAATCCACCTAAGCCCTACAGTTTCTTTGAAAATTATCGATAATTTATACCACATGCCTTGTTCTCGGTGAAAATTTTTGCCGTCCGAAGCCGTAATCCGGTTGTCTCCGCCATTCCCCATCAGCGCGCACCTAATAGCAGGCCGCCGCACGCGTTCCGGCGAGTTTCCGCGCGTTTAACGCGAAAATTGCATCGAAAGACTTAAGAAAAATCAGTTTTTGTTTGAAAATTTCTCCAGACAAAATCTGATCCTTCTCATAGTAACGTCAATCGATAGCCCTCGCCGAGACGCGTGCAACGCGCCGTCGCGCGCGCCGATCCGTTCGGTAGTTTGCGAGATAATCGCAAAAAACGCAAAATTCAAATTGACATAAAATCCACCTAAGCCCTACAGTTTCTTTGAAAATTATCGATAATTTATACCACATGCCTTGTTCTCGGTGAAAATTTTTGCCGTCCGAAGCCGTAATCCGGTTGTCTCCGCCATTCCCCATCAGCGCGCACCTAATAGCAGGCCGCCGCACGCGTTCCGGCGAGTTTCCGCGCGTTTAACGCGAAAATTGCATCGAAAGACTTAAGAAAAATCAGTTTTTGTTTGAAAATTTCTCCAGACAAAATCTGATCCTTCTCATAGTAACGTCAATCGATAGCCCTCGCCGAGACGCGTGCAACGCGCCGTCGCGCGCGCCGATCCGTTCGGTAGTTTGCGAGATAATCGCAAAAAACGCAAAATTCAAATTGACATAAAATCCACCTAAGCCCTACAGTTTCTTTGAAAATTATCGATAATTTATACCACATGCCTTGTTCTCGGTGAAAATTTTTGCCGTCCGAAGCCGTAATCCGGTTGTCTCCGCCATTCCCCATCAGCGCGCACCTAATAGCAGGCCGCCGCACGCGTTCCGGCGAGTTTCCGCGCGTTTAACGCGAAAATTGCATCGAAAGACTTAAGAAAAATCAGTTTTTGTTTGAAAATTTCTCCAGACAAAATCTGATCCTTCTCATAGTAACGTCAATCGATAGCCCTCGCCGAGACGCGTGCAACGCGCCGTCGCGCGCGCCGATCCGTTCGGTAGTTTGCGAGATAATCGCAAAAAACGCAAAATTCAAATTGACATAAAATCCACCTAAGCCCTACAGTTTCTTTGAAAATTATCGATAATTTATACCACATGCCTTGTTCTCGGTGAAAATTTTTGCCGTCCGAAGCCGTAATCCGGTTGTCTCCGCCATTCCCCATCAGCGCGCACCTAATAGCAGGCCGCCGCACGCGTTCCGGCGAGTTTCCGCGCGTTTAACGCGAAAATTGCATCGAAAGACTTAAGAAAAATCAGTTTTTGTTTGAAAATTTCTCCAGACAAAATCTGATCCTTCTCATAGTAACGTCAATCGATAGCCCTCGCCGAGACGCGTGCAACGCGCCGTCGCGCGCGCCGATCCGTTCGGTAGTTTGCGAGATAATCGCAAAAAACGCAAAATTCAAATTGACATAAAATCCACCTAAGCCCTACAGTTTCTTTGAAAATTATCGATAATTTATACCACATGCCTTGTTCTCGGTGAAAATTTTTGCCGTCCGAAGCCGTAATCCGGTTGTCTCCGCCATTCCCCATCAGCGCGCACCTAATAGCAGGCCGCCGCACGCGTTCCGGCGAGTTTCCGCGCGTTTAACGCGAAAATTGCATCGAAAGACTTAAGAAAAATCAGTTTTTGTTTGAAAATTTCTCCAGACAAAATCTGATCCTTCTCATAGTAACGTCAATCGATAGCCCTCGCCGAGACGCGTGCAACGCGCCGTCGCGCGCGCCGATCCGTTCGGTAGTTTGCGAGATAATCGCAAAAAACGCAAAATTCAAATTGACATAAAATCCACCTAAGCCCTACAGTTTCTTTGAAAATTATCGATAATTTATACCACATGCCTTGTTCTCGGTGAAAATTTTTGCCGTCCGAAGCCGTAATCCGGTTGTCTCCGCCATTCCCCATCAGCGCGCACCTAATAGCAGGCCGCCGCACGCGTTCCGGCGAGTTTCCGCGCGTTTAACGCGAAAATTGCATCGAAAGACTTAAGAAAAATCAGTTTTTGTTTGAAAATTTCTCCAGACAAAATCTGATCCTTCTCATAGTAACGTCAATCGATAGCCCTCGCCGAGACGCGTGCAACGCGCCGTCGCGCGCGCCGATCCGTTCGGTAGTTTGCGAGATAATCGCAAAAAACGCAAAATTCAAATTGACATAAAATCCACCTAAGCCCTACAGTTTCTTTGAAAATTATCGATAATTTATACCACATGCCTTGTTCTCGGTGAAAATTTTTGCCGTCCGAAGCCGTAATCCGGTTGTCTCCGCCATTCCCCATCAGCGCGCACCTAATAGCAGGCCGCCGCACGCGTTCCGGCGAGTTTCCGCGCGTTTAACGCGAAAATTGCATCGAAAGACTTAAGAAAAATCAGTTTTTGTTTGAAAATTTCTCCAGACAAAATCTGATCCTTCTCATAGTAACGTCAATCGATAGCCCTCGCCGAGACGCGTGCAACGCGCCGTCGCGCGCGCCGATCCGTTCGGTAGTTTGCGAGATAATCGCAAAAAACGCAAAATTCAAATTGACATAAAATCCACCTAAGCCCTACAGTTTCTTTGAAAATTATCGATAATTTATACCACATGCCTTGTTCTCGGTGAAAATTTTTGCCGTCCGAAGCCGTAATCCGGTTGTCTCCGCCATTCCCCATCAGCGCGCACCTAATAGCAGGCCGCCGCACGCGTTCCGGCGAGTTTCCGCGCGTTTAACGCGAAAATTGCATCGAAAGACTTAAGAAAAATCAGTTTTTGTTTGAAAATTTCTCCAGACAAAATCTGATCCTTCTCATAGTAACGTCAATCGATAGCCCTCGCCGAGACGCGTGCAACGCGCCGTCGCGCGCGCCGATCCGTTCGGTAGTTTGCGAGATAATCGCAAAAAACGCAAAATTCAAATTGACATAAAATCCACCTAAGCCCTACAGTTTCTTTGAAAATTATCGATAATTTATACCACATGCCTTGTTCTCGGTGAAAATTTTTGCCGTCCGAAGCCGTAATCCGGTTGTCTCCGCCATTCCCCATCAGCGCGCACCTAATAGCAGGCCGCCGCACGCGTTCCGGCGAGTTTCCGCGCGTTTAACGCGAAAATTGCATCGAAAGACTTAAGAAAAATCAGTTTTTGTTTGAAAATTTCTCCAGACAAAATCTGATCCTTCTCATAGTAACGTCAATCGATAGCCCTCGCCGAGACGCGTGCAACGCGCCGTCGCGCGCGCCGATCCGTTCGGTAGTTTGCGAGATAATCGCAAAAAACGCAAAATTCAAATTGACATAAAATCCACCTAAGCCCTACAGTTTCTTTGAAAATTATCGATAATTTATACCACATGCCTTGTTCTCGGTGAAAATTTTTGCCGTCCGAAGCCGTAATCCGGTTGTCTCCGCCATTCCCCATCAGCGCGCACCTAATAGCAGGCCGCCGCACGCGTTCCGGCGAGTTTCCGCGCGTTTAACGCGAAAATTGCATCGAAAGACTTAAGAAAAATCAGTTTTTGTTTGAAAATTTCTCCAGACAAAATCTGATCCTTCTCATAGTAACGTCAATCGATAGCCCTCGCCGAGACGCGTGCAACGCGCCGTCGCGCGCGCCGATCCGTTCGGTAGTTTGCGAGATAATCGCAAAAAACGCAAAATTCAAATTGACATAAAATCCACCTAAGCCCTACAGTTTCTTTGAAAATTATCGATAATTTATACCACATGCCTTGTTCTCGGTGAAAATTTTTGCCGTCCGAAGCCGTAATCCGGTTGTCTCCGCCATTCCCCATCAGCGCGCACCTAATAGCAGGCCGCCGCACGCGTTCCGGCGAGTTTCCGCGCGTTTAACGCGAAAATTGCATCGAAAGACTTAAGAAAAATCAGTTTTTGTTTGAAAATTTCTCCAGACAAAATCTGATCCTTCTCATAGTAACGTCAATCGATAGCCCTCGCCGAGACGCGTGCAACGCGCCGTCGCGCGCGCCGATCCGTTCGGTAGTTTGCGAGATAATCGCAAAAAACGCAAAATTCAAATTGACATAAAATCCACCTAAGCCCTACAGTTTCTTTGAAAATTATCGATAATTTATACCACATGCCTTGTTCTCGGTGAAAATTTTTGCCGTCCGAAGCCGTAATCCGGTTGTCTCCGCCATTCCCCATCAGCGCGCACCTAATAGCAGGCCGCCGCACGCGTTCCGGCGAGTTTCCGCGCGTTTAACGCGAAAATTGCATCGAAAGACTTAAGAAAAATCAGTTTTTGTTTGAAAATTTCTCCAGACAAAATCTGATCCTTCTCATAGTAACGTCAATCGATAGCCCTCGCCGAGACGCGTGCAACGCGCCGTCGCGCGCGCCGATCCGTTCGGTAGTTTGCGAGATAATCGCAAAAAACGCAAAATTCAAATTGACATAAAATCCACCTAAGCCCTACAGTTTCTTTGAAAATTATCGATAATTTATACCACATGCCTTGTTCTCGGTGAAAATTTTTGCCGTCCGAAGCCGTAATCCGGTTGTCTCCGCCATTCCCCATCAGCGCGCACCTAATAGCAGGCCGCCGCACGCGTTCCGGCGAGTTTCCGCGCGTTTAACGCGAAAATTGCATCGAAAGACTTAAGAAAAATCAGTTTTTGTTTGAAAATTTCTCCAGACAAAATCTGATCCTTCTCATAGTAACGTCAATCGATAGCCCTCGCCGAGACGCGTGCAACGCGCCGTCGCGCGCGCCGATCCGTTCGGTAGTTTGCGAGATAATCGCAAAAAACGCAAAATTCAAATTGACATAAAATCCACCTAAGCCCTACAGTTTCTTTGAAAATTATCGATAATTTATACCACATGCCTTGTTCTCGGTGAAAATTTTTGCCGTCCGAAGCCGTAATCCGATTGTCTCCGCCATTCCCCATCAGCGCGCACCTAATAGCAGGCCGCCGCACGCGTTCCGGCGAGTTTCCGCGCGTTTAACGCGAAAATTGCATCGAAAGACTTAAGAAAAATCAGTTTTTGTTTGAAAATTTCTCCAGACAAAATCTGATCCTTCTCATAGTAACGTCAATCGATAGCCCTCGCCGAGACGCGTGCAACGCGCCGTCGCGCGCGCCGATCCGTTCGGTAGTTTGCGAGATAATCGCAAAAAACGCAAAATTCAAATTGACATAAAATCCACCTAAGCCCTACAGTTTCTTTGAAAATTATCGATAATTTATACCACATGCCTTGTTCTCGGTGAAAATTTTTGCCGTCCGAAGCCGTAATCCGGTTGTCTCCGCCATTCCCCATCAGCGCGCACCTAATAGCAGGCCGCCGCACGCGTTCCGGCGAGTTTCCGCGCGTTTAACGCGAAAATTGCATCGAAAGACTTAAGAAAAATCAGTTTTTGTTTGAAAATTTCTCCAGACAAAATCTGATCCTTCTCATAGTAACGTCAATCGATAGCCCTCGCCGAGACGCGTGCAACGCGCCGTCGCGCGCGCCGATCCGTTCGGTAGTTTGCGAGATAATCGCAAAAAACGCAAAATTCAAATTGACATAAAATCCACCTAAGCCCTACAGTTTCTTTGAAAATTATCGATAATTTATACCACATGCCTTGTTCTCGGTGAAAATTTTTGCCGTCCGAAGCCGTAATCCGGTTGTCTCCGCCATTCCCCATCAGCGCGCACCTAATAGCAGGCCGCCGCACGCGTTCCGGCGAGTTTCCGCGCGTTTAACGCGAAAATTGCATCGAAAGACTTAAGAAAAATCAGTTTTTGTTTGAAAATTTCTCCAGACAAAATCTGATCCTTCTCATAGTAACGTCAATCGATAGCCCTCGCCGAGACGCGTGCAACGCGCCGTCGCGCGCGCCGATCCGTTCGGTAGTTTGCGAGATAATCGCAAAAAACGCAAAATTCAAATTGACATAAAATCCACCTAAGCCCTACAGTTTCTTTGAAAATTATCGATAATTTATACCACATGCCTTGTTCTCGGTGAAAATTTTTGCCGTCCGAAGCCGTAATCCGGTTGTCTCCGCCATTCCCCATCAGCGCGCACCTAATAGCAGGCCGCCGCACGCGTTCCGGCGAGTTTCCGCGCGTTTAACGCGAAAATTGCATCGAAAGACTTAAGAAAAATCAGTTTTTGTTTGAAAATTTCTCCAGACAAAATCTGATCCTTCTCATAGTAACGTCAATCGATAGCCCTCGCCGAGACGCGTGCAACGCGCCGTCGCGCGCGCCGATCCGTTCGGTAGTTTGCGAGATAATCGCAAAAAACGCAAAATTCAAATTGACATAAAATCCACCTAAGCCCTACAGTTTCTTTGAAAATTATCGATAATTTATACCACATGCCTTGTTCTCGGTGAAAATTTTTGCCGTCCGAAGCCGTAATCCGGTTGTCTCCGCCATTCCCCATCAGCGCGCACCTAATAGCAGGCCGCCGCACGCGTTCCGGCGAGTTTCCGCGCGTTTAACGCGAAAATTGCATCGAAAGACTTAAGAAAAATCAGTTTTTGTTTGAAAATTTCTCCAGACAAAATCTGATCCTTCTCATAGTAACGTCAATCGATAGCCCTCGCCGAGACGCGTGCAACGCGCCGTCGCGCGCGCCGATCCGTTCGGTAGTTTGCGAGATAATCGCAAAAAACGCAAAATTCAAATTGACATAAAATCCACCTAAGCCCTACAGTTTCTTTGAAAATTATCGATAATTTATACCACATGCCTTGTTCTCGGTGAAAATTTTTGCCGTCCGAAGCCGTAATCCGGTTGTCTCCGCCATTCCCCATCAGCGCGCACCTAATAGCAGGCCGCCGCACGCGTTCCGGCGAGTTTCCGCGCGTTTAACGCGAAAATTGCATCGAAAGACTTAAGAAAAATCAGTTTTTGTTTGAAAATTTCTCCAGACAAAATCTGATCCTTCTCATAGTAACGTCAATCGATAGCCCTCGCCGAGACGCGTGCAACGCGCCGTCGCGCGCGCCGATCCGTTCGGTAGTTTGCGAGATAATCGCAAAAAACGCAAAATTCAAATTGACATAAAATCCACCTAAGCCCTACAGTTTCTTTGAAAATTATCGATAATTTATACCACATGCCTTGTTCTCGGTGAAAATTTTTGCCGTCCGAAGCCGTAATCCGGTTGTCTCCGCCATTCCCCATCAGCGCGCACCTAATAGCAGGCCGCCGCACGCGTTCCGGCGAGTTTCCGCGCGTTTAACGCGAAAATTGCATCGAAAGACTTAAGAAAAATCAGTTTTTGTTTGAAAATTTCTCCAGACAAAATCTGATCCTTCTCATAGTAACGTCAATCGATAGCCCTCGCCGAGACGCGTGCAACGCGCCGTCGCGCGCGCCGATCCGTTCGGTAGTTTGCGAGATAATCGCAAAAAACGCAAAATTCAAATTGACATAAAATCCACCTAAGCCCTACAGTTTCTTTGAAAATTATCGATAATTTATACCACATGCCTTGTTCTCGGTGAAAATTTTTGCCGTCCGAAGCCGTAATCCGGTTGTCTCCGCCATTCCCCATCAGCGCGCACCTAATAGCAGGCCGCCGCACGCGTTCCGGCGAGTTTCCGCGCGTTTAACGCGAAAATTGCATCGAAAGACTTAAGAAAAATCAGTTTTTGTTTGAAAATTTCTCCAGACAAAATCTGATCCTTCTCATAGTAACGTCAATCGATAGCCCTCGCCGAGACGCGTGCAACGCGCCGTCGCGCGCGCCGATCCGTTCGGTAGTTTGCGAGATAATCGCAAAAAACGCAAAATTCAAATTGACATAAAATCCACCTAAGCCCTACAGTTTCTTTGAAAATTATCGATAATTTATACCACATGCCTTGTTCTCGGTGAAAATTTTTGCCGTCCGAAGCCGTAATCCGGTTGTCTCCGCCATTCCCCATCAGCGCGCACCTAATAGCAGGCCGCCGCACGCGTTCCGGCGAGTTTCCGCGCGTTTAACGCGAAAATTGCATCGAAAGACTTAAGAAAAATCAGTTTTTGTTTGAAAATTTCTCCAGACAAAATCTGATCCTTCTCATAGTAACGTCAATC
Source organism: Hipparchia semele (assembly GCA_933228805.2). Classification (NCBI taxonomy): domain Eukaryota; kingdom Metazoa; phylum Arthropoda; class Insecta; order Lepidoptera; family Nymphalidae; genus Hipparchia; species Hipparchia semele. The sequence goes on from CAKOFV020000010.1 coordinate 50,963, forward strand.
GATAGCCCTCGCCGAGACGCGTGCAACGCGCCGTCGCGCGCGCCGATCCGTTCGGTAGTTTGCGAGATAATCGCAAAAAACGCAAAATTCAAATTGACATAAAATCCACCTAAGCCCTACAGTTTCTTTGAAAATTATCGATAATTTATACCACATGCCTTGTTCTCGGTGAAAATTTTTGCCGTCCGAAGCCGTAATCCGGTTGTCTCCGCCATTCCCCATCAGCGCGCACCTAATAGCAGGCCGCCGCACGCGTTCCGGCGAGTTTCCGCGCGTTTAACGCGAAAATTGCATCGAAAGACTTAAGAAAAATCAGTTTTTGTTTGAAAATTTCTCCAGACAAAATCTGATCCTTCTCATAGTAACGTCAATCGATAGCCCTCGCCGAGACGCGTGCAACGCGCCGTCGCGCGCGCCGATCCGTTCGGTAGTTTGCGAGATAATCGCAAAAAACGCAAAATTCAAATTGACATAAAATCCACCTAAGCCCTACAGTTTCTTTGAAAATTATCGATAATTTATACCACATGCCTTGTTCTCGGTGAAAATTTTTGCCGTCCGAAGCCGTAATCCGGTTGTCTCCGCCATTCCCCATCAGCGCGCACCTAATAGCAGGCCGCCGCACGCGTTCCGGCGAGTTTCCGCGCGTTTAACGCGAAAATTGCATCGAAAGACTTAAGAAAAATCAGTTTTTGTTTGAAAATTTCTCCAGACAAAATCTGATCCTTCTCATAGTAACGTCAATCGATAGCCCTCGCCGAGACGCGTGCAACGCGCCGTCGCGCGCGCCGATCCGTTCGGTAGTTTGCGAGATAATCGCAAAAAACGCAAAATTCAAATTGACATAAAATCCACCTAAGCCCTACAGTTTCTTTGAAAATTATCGATAATTTATACCACATGCCTTGTTCTCGGTGAAAATTTTTGCCGTCCGAAGCCGTAATCCGGTTGTCTCCGCCATTCCCCATCAGCGCGCACCTAATAGCAGGCCGCCGCACGCGTTCCGGCGAGTTTCCGCGCGTTTAACGCGAAAATTGCATCGAAAGACTTAAGAAAAATCAGTTTTTGTTTGAAAATTTCTCCAGACAAAATCTGATCCTTCTCATAGTAACGTCAATCGATAGCCCTCGCCGAGACGCGTGCAACGCGCCGTCGCGCGCGCCGATCCGTTCGGTAGTTTGCGAGATAATCGCAAAAAACGCAAAATTCAAATTGACATAAAATCCACCTAAGCCCTACAGTTTCTTTGAAAATTATCGATAATTTATACCACATGCCTTGTTCTCGGTGAAAATTTTTGCCGTCCGAAGCCGTAATCCGGTTGTCTCCGCCATTCCCCATCAGCGCGCACCTAATAGCAGGCCGCCGCACGCGTTCCGGCGAGTTTCCGCGCGTTTAACGCGAAAATTGCATCGAAAGACTTAAGAAAAATCAGTTTTTGTTTGAAAATTTCTCCAGACAAAATCTGATCCTTCTCATAGTAACGTCAATCGATAGCCCTCGCCGAGACGCGTGCAACGCGCCGTCGCGCGCGCCGATCCGTTCGGTAGTTTGCGAGATAATCGCAAAAAACGCAAAATTCAAATTGACATAAAATCCACCTAAGCCCTACAGTTTCTTTGAAAATTATCGATAATTTATACCACATGCCTTGTTCTCGGTGAAAATTTTTGCCGTCCGAAGCCGTAATCCGGTTGTCTCCGCCATTCCCCATCAGCGCGCACCTAATAGCAGGCCGCCGCACGCGTTCCGGCGAGTTTCCGCGCGTTTAACGCGAAAATTGCATCGAAAGACTTAAGAAAAATCAGTTTTTGTTTGAAAATTTCTCCAGACAAAATCTGATCCTTCTCATAGTAACGTCAATCGATAGCCCTCGCCGAGACGCGTGCAACGCGCCGTCGCGCGCGCCGATCCGTTCGGTAGTTTGCGAGATAATCGCAAAAAACGCAAAATTCAAATTGACATAAAATCCACCTAAGCCCTACAGTTTCTTTGAAAATTATCGATAATTTATACCACATGCCTTGTTCTCGGTGAAAATTTTTGCCGTCCGAAGCCGTAATCCGGTTGTCTCCGCCATTCCCCATCAGCGCGCACCTAATAGCAGGCCGCCGCACGCGTTCCGGCGAGTTTCCGCGCGTTTAACGCGAAAATTGCATCGAAAGACTTAAGAAAAATCAGTTTTTGTTTGAAAATTTCTCCAGACAAAATCTGATCCTTCTCATAGTAACGTCAATCGATAGCCCTCGCCGAGACGCGTGCAACGCGCCGTCGCGCGCGCCGATCCGTTCGGTAGTTTGCGAGATAATCGCAAAAAACGCAAAATTCAAATTGACATAAAATCCACCTAAGCCCTACAGTTTCTTTGAAAATTATCGATAATTTATACCACATGCCTTGTTCTCGGTGAAAATTTTTGCCGTCCGAAGCCGTAATCCGGTTGTCTCCGCCATTCCCCATCAGCGCGCACCTAATAGCAGGCCGCCGCACGCGTTCCGGCGAGTTTCCGCGCGTTTAACGCGAAAATTGCATCGAAAGACTTAAGAAAAATCAGTTTTTGTTTGAAAATTTCTCCAGACAAAATCTGATCCTTCTCATAGTAACGTCAATCGATAGCCCTCGCCGAGACGCGTGCAACGCGCCGTCGCGCGCGCCGATCCGTTCGGTAGTTTGCGAGATAATCGCAAAAAACGCAAAATTCAAATTGACATAAAATCCACCTAAGCCCTACAGTTTCTTTGAAAATTATCGATAATTTATACCACATGCCTTGTTCTCGGTGAAAATTTTTGCCGTCCGAAGCCGTAATCCGATTGTCTCCGCCATTCCCCATCAGCGCGCACCTAATAGCAGGCCGCCGCACGCGTTCCGGCGAGTTTCCGCGCGTTTAACGCGAAAATTGCATCGAAAGACTTAAGAAAAATCAGTTTTTGTTTGAAAATTTCTCCAGACAAAATCTGATCCTTCTCATAGTAACGTCAATCGATAGCCCTCGCCGAGACGCGTGCAACGCGCCGTCGCGCGCGCCGATCCGTTCGGTAGTTTGCGAGATAATCGCAAAAAACGCAAAATTCAAATTGACATAAAATCCACCTAAGCCCTACAGTTTCTTTGAAAATTATCGATAATTTATACCACATGCCTTGTTCTCGGTGAAAATTTTTGCCGTCCGAAGCCGTAATCCGGTTGTCTCCGCCATTCCCCATCAGCGCGCACCTAATAGCAGGCCGCCGCACGCGTTCCGGCGAGTTTCCGCGCGTTTAACGCGAAAATTGCATCGAAAGACTTAAGAAAAATCAGTTTTTGTTTGAAAATTTCTCCAGACAAAATCTGATCCTTCTCATAGTAACGTCAATCGATAGCCCTCGCCGAGACGCGTGCAACGCGCCGTCGCGCGCGCCGATCCGTTCGGTAGTTTGCGAGATAATCGCAAAAAACGCAAAATTCAAATTGACATAAAATCCACCTAAGCCCTACAGTTTCTTTGAAAATTATCGATAATTTATACCACATGCCTTGTTCTCGGTGAAAATTTTTGCCGTCCGAAGCCGTAATCCGGTTGTCTCCGCCATTCCCCATCAGCGCGCACCTAATAGCAGGCCGCCGCACGCGTTCCGGCGAGTTTCCGCGCGTTTAACGCGAAAATTGCATCGAAAGACTTAAGAAAAATCAGTTTTTGTTTGAAAATTTCTCCAGACAAAATCTGATCCTTCTCATAGTAACGTCAATCGATAGCCCTCGCCGAGACGCGTGCAACGCGCCGTCGCGCGCGCCGATCCGTTCGGTAGTTTGCGAGATAATCGCAAAAAACGCAAAATTCAAATTGACATAAAATCCACCTAAGCCCTACAGTTTCTTTGAAAATTATCGATAATTTATACCACATGCCTTGTTCTCGGTGAAAATTTTTGCCGTCCGAAGCCGTAATCCGGTTGTCTCCGCCATTCCCCATCAGCGCGCACCTAATAGCAGGCCGCCGCACGCGTTCCGGCGAGTTTCCGCGCGTTTAACGCGAAAATTGCATCGAAAGACTTAAGAAAAATCAGTTTTTGTTTGAAAATTTCTCCAGACAAAATCTGATCCTTCTCATAGTAACGTCAATCGATAGCCCTCGCCGAGACGCGTGCAACGCGCCGTCGCGCGCGCCGATCCGTTCGGTAGTTTGCGAGATAATCGCAAAAAACGCAAAATTCAAATTGACATAAAATCCACCTAAGCCCTACAGTTTCTTTGAAAATTATCGATAATTTATACCACATGCCTTGTTCTCGGTGAAAATTTTTGCCGTCCGAAGCCGTAATCCGGTTGTCTCCGCCATTCCCCATCAGCGCGCACCTAATAGCAGGCCGCCGCACGCGTTCCGGCGAGTTTCCGCGCGTTTAACGCGAAAATTGCATCGAAAGACTTAAGAAAAATCAGTTTTTGTTTGAAAATTTCTCCAGACAAAATCTGATCCTTCTCATAGTAACGTCAATCGATAGCCCTCGCCGAGACGCGTGCAACGCGCCGTCGCGCGCGCCGATCCGTTCGGTAGTTTGCGAGATAATCGCAAAAAACGCAAAATTCAAATTGACATAAAATCCACCTAAGCCCTACAGTTTCTTTGAAAATTATCGATAATTTATACCACATGCCTTGTTCTCGGTGAAAATTTTTGCCGTCCGAAGCCGTAATCCGGTTGTCTCCGCCATTCCCCATCAGCGCGCACCTAATAGCAGGCCGCCGCACGCGTTCCGGCGAGTTTCCGCGCGTTTAACGCGAAAATTGCATCGAAAGACTTAAGAAAAATCAGTTTTTGTTTGAAAATTTCTCCAGACAAAATCTGATCCTTCTCATAGTAACGTCAATCGATAGCCCTCGCCGAGACGCGTGCAACGCGCCGTCGCGCGCGCCGATCCGTTCGGTAGTTTGCGAGATAATCGCAAAAAACGCAAAATTCAAATTGACATAAAATCCACCTAAGCCCTACAGTTTCTTTGAAAATTATCGATAATTTATACCACATGCCTTGTTCTCGGTGAAAATTTTTGCCGTCCGAAGCCGTAATCCGGTTGTCTCCGCCATTCCCCATCAGCGCGCACCTAATAGCAGGCCGCCGCACGCGTTCCGGCGAGTTTCCGCGCGTTTAACGCGAAAATTGCATCGAAAGACTTAAGAAAAATCAGTTTTTGTTTGAAAATTTCTCCAGACAAAATCTGATCCTTCTCATAGTAACGTCAATCGATAGCCCTCGCCGAGACGCGTGCAACGCGCCGTCGCGCGCGCCGATCCGTTCGGTAGTTTGCGAGATAATCGCAAAAAACGCAAAATTCAAATTGACATAAAATCCACCTAAGCCCTACAGTTTCTTTGAAAATTATCGATAATTTATACCACATGCCTTGTTCTCGGTGAAAATTTTTGCCGTCCGAAGCCGTAATCCGGTTGTCTCCGCCATTCCCCATCAGCGCGCACCTAATAGCAGGCCGCCGCACGCGTTCCGGCGAGTTTCCGCGCGTTTAACGCGAAAATTGCATCGAAAGACTTAAGAAAAATCAGTTTTTGTTTGAAAATTTCTCCAGACAAAATCTGATCCTTCTCATAGTAACGTCAATCGATAGCCCTCGCCGAGACGCGTGCAACGCGCCGTCGCGCGCGCCGATCCGTTCGGTAGTTTGCGAGATAATCGCAAAAAACGCAAAATTCAAATTGACATAAAATCCACCTAAGCCCTACAGTTTCTTTGAAAATTATCGATAATTTATACCACATGCCTTGTTCTCGGTGAAAATTTTTGCCGTCCGAAGCCGTAATCCGGTTGTCTCCGCCATTCCCCATCAGCGCGCACCTAATAGCAGGCCGCCGCACGCGTTCCGGCGAGTTTCCGCGCGTTTAACGCGAAAATTGCATCGAAAGACTTAAGAAAAATCAGTTTTTGTTTGAAAATTTCTCCAGACAAAATCTGATCCTTCTCATAGTAACGTCAATCGATAGCCCTCGCCGAGACGCGTGCAACGCGCCGTCGCGCGCGCCGATCCGTTCGGTAGTTTGCGAGATAATCGCAAAAAACGCAAAATTCAAATTGACATAAAATCCACCTAAGCCCTACAGTTTCTTTGAAAATTATCGATAATTTATACCACATGCCTTGTTCTCGGTGAAAATTTTTGCCGTCCGAAGCCGTAATCCGGTTGTCTCCGCCATTCCCCATCAGCGCGCACCTAATAGCAGGCCGCCGCACGCGTTCCGGCGAGTTTCCGCGCGTTTAACGCGAAAATTGCATCGAAAGACTTAAGAAAAATCAGTTTTTGTTTGAAAATTTCTCCAGACAAAATCTGATCCTTCTCATAGTAACGTCAATCGATAGCCCTCGCCGAGACGCGTGCAACGCGCCGTCGCGCGCGCCGATCCGTTCGGTAGTTTGCGAGATAATCGCAAAAAACGCAAAATTCAAATTGACATAAAATCCACCTAAGCCCTACAGTTTCTTTGAAAATTATCGATAATTTATACCACATGCCTTGTTCTCGGTGAAAATTTTTGCCGTCCGAAGCCGTAATCCGGTTGTCTCCGCCATTCCCCATCAGCGCGCACCTAATAGCAGGCCGCCGCACGCGTTCCGGCGAGTTTCCGCGCGTTTAACGCGAAAATTGCATCGAAAGACTTAAGAAAAATCAGTTTTTGTTTGAAAATTTCTCCAGACAAAATCTGATCCTTCTCATAGTAACGTCAATCGATAGCCCTCGCCGAGACGCGTGCAACGCGCCGTCGCGCGCGCCGATCCGTTCGGTAGTTTGCGAGATAATCGCAAAAAACGCAAAATTCAAATTGACATAAAATCCACCTAAGCCCTACAGTTTCTTTGAAAATTATCGATAATTTATACCACATGCCTTGTTCTCGGTGAAAATTTTTGCCGTCCGAAGCCGTAATCCGGTTGTCTCCGCCATTCCCCATCAGCGCGCACCTAATAGCAGGCCGCCGCACGCGTTCCGGCGAGTTTCCGCGCGTTTAACGCGAAAATTGCATCGAAAGACTTAAGAAAAATCAGTTTTTGTTTGAAAATTTCTCCAGACAAAATCTGATCCTTCTCATAGTAACGTCAATCGATAGCCCTCGCCGAGACGCGTGCAACGCGCCGTCGCGCGCGCCGATCCGTTCGGTAGTTTGCGAGATAATCGCAAAAAACGCAAAATTCAAATTGACATAAAATCCACCTAAGCCCTACAGTTTCTTTGAAAATTATCGATAATTTATACCACATGCCTTGTTCTCGGTGAAAATTTTTGCCGTCCGAAGCCGTAATCCGGTTGTCTCCGCCATTCCCCATCAGCGCGCACCTAATAGCAGGCCGCCGCACGCGTTCCGGCGAGTTTCCGCGCGTTTAACGCGAAAATTGCATCGAAAGACTTAAGAAAAATCAGTTTTTGTTTGAAAATTTCTCCAGACAAAATCTGATCCTTCTCATAGTAACGTCAATCGATAGCCCTCGCCGAGACGCGTGCAACGCGCCGTCGCGCGCGCCGATCCGTTCGGTAGTTTGCGAGATAATCGCAAAAAACGCAAAATTCAAATTGACATAAAATCCACCTAAGCCCTACAGTTTCTTTGAAAATTATCGATAATTTATACCACATGCCTTGTTCTCGGTGAAAATTTTTGCCGTCCGAAGCCGTAATCCGGTTGTCTCCGCCATTCCCCATCAGCGCGCACCTAATAGCAGGCCGCCGCACGCGTTCCGGCGAGTTTCCGCGCGTTTAACGCGAAAATTGCATCGAAAGACTTAAGAAAAATCAGTTTTTGTTTGAAAATTTCTCCAGACAAAATCTGATCCTTCTCATAGTAACGTCAATCGATAGCCCTCGCCGAGACGCGTGCAACGCGCCGTCGCGCGCGCCGATCCGTTCGGTAGTTTGCGAGATAATCGCAAAAAACGCAAAATTCAAATTGACATAAAATCCACCTAAGCCCTACAGTTTCTTTGAAAATTATCGATAATTTATACCACATGCCTTGTTCTCGGTGAAAATTTTTGCCGTCCGAAGCCGTAATCCGGTTGTCTCCGCCATTCCCCATCAGCGCGCACCTAATAGCAGGCCGCCGCACGCGTTCCGGCGAGTTTCCGCGCGTTTAACGCGAAAATTGCATCGAAAGACTTAAGAAAAATCAGTTTTTGTTTGAAAATTTCTCCAGACAAAATCTGATCCTTCTCATAGTAACGTCAATCGATAGCCCTCGCCGAGACGCGTGCAACGCGCCGTCGCGCGCGCCGATCCGTTCGGTAGTTTGCGAGATAATCGCAAAAAACGCAAAATTCAAATTGACATAAAATCCACCTAAGCCCTACAGTTTCTTTGAAAATTATCGATAATTTATACCACATGCCTTGTTCTCGGTGAAAATTTTTGCCGTCCGAAGCCGTAATCCGGTTGTCTCCGCCATTCCCCATCAGCGCGCACCTAATAGCAGGCCGCCGCACGCGTTCCGGCGAGTTTCCGCGCGTTTAACGCGAAAATTGCATCGAAAGACTTAAGAAAAATCAGTTTTTGTTTGAAAATTTCTCCAGACAAAATCTGATCCTTCTCATAGTAACGTCAATCGATAGCCCTCGCCGAGACGCGTGCAACGCGCCGTCGCGCGCGCCGATCCGTTCGGTAGTTTGCGAGATAATCGCAAAAAACGCAAAATTCAAATTGACATAAAATCCACCTAAGCCCTACAGTTTCTTTGAAAATTATCGATAATTTATACCACATGCCTTGTTCTCGGTGAAAATTTTTGCCGTCCGAAGCCGTAATCCGGTTGTCTCCGCCATTCCCCATCAGCGCGCACCTAATAGCAGGCCGCCGCACGCGTTCCGGCGAGTTTCCGCGCGTTTAACGCGAAAATTGCATCGAAAGACTTAAGAAAAATCAGTTTTTGTTTGAAAATTTCTCCAGACAAAATCTGATCCTTCTCATAGTAACGTCAATCGATAGCCCTCGCCGAGACGCGTGCAACGCGCCGTCGCGCGCGCCGATCCGTTCGGTAGTTTGCGAGATAATCGCAAAAAACGCAAAATTCAAATTGACATAAAATCCACCTAAGCCCTACAGTTTCTTTGAAAATTATCGATAATTTATACCACATGCCTTGTTCTCGGTGAAAATTTTTGCCGTCCGAAGCCGTAATCCGGTTGTCTCCGCCATTCCCCATCAGCGCGCACCTAATAGCAGGCCGCCGCACGCGTTCCGGCGAGTTTCCGCGCGTTTAACGCGAAAATTGCATCGAAAGACTTAAGAAAAATCAGTTTTTGTTTGAAAATTTCTCCAGACAAAATCTGATCCTTCTCATAGTAACGTCAATCGATAGCCCTCGCCGAGACGCGTGCAACGCGCCGTCGCGCGCGCCGATCCGTTCGGTAGTTTGCGAGATAATCGCAAAAAACGCAAAATTCAAATTGACATAAAATCCACCTAAGCCCTACAGTTTCTTTGAAAATTATCGATAATTTATACCACATGCCTTGTTCTCGGTGAAAATTTTTGCCGTCCGAAGCCGTAATCCGGTTGTCTCCGCCATTCCCCATCAGCGCGCACCTAATAGCAGGCCGCCGCACGCGTTCCGGCGAGTTTCCGCGCGTTTAACGCGAAAATTGCATCGAAAGACTTAAGAAAAATCAGTTTTTGTTTGAAAATTTCTCCAGACAAAATCTGATCCTTCTCATAGTAACGTCAATCGATAGCCCTCGCCGAGACGCGTGCAACGCGCCGTCGCGCGCGCCGATCCGTTCGGTAGTTTGCGAGATAATCGCAAAAAACGCAAAATTCAAATTGACATAAAATCCACCTAAGCCCTACAGTTTCTTTGAAAATTATCGATAATTTATACCACATGCCTTGTTCTCGGTGAAAATTTTTGCCGTCCGAAGCCGTAATCCGGTTGTCTCCGCCATTCCCCATCAGCGCGCACCTAATAGCAGGCCGCCGCACGCGTTCCGGCGAGTTTCCGCGCGTTTAACGCGAAAATTGCATCGAAAGACTTAAGAAAAATCAGTTTTTGTTTGAAAATTTCTCCAGACAAAATCTGATCCTTCTCATAGTAACGTCAATCGATAGCCCTCGCCGAGACGCGTGCAACGCGCCGTCGCGCGCGCCGATCCGTTCGGTAGTTTGCGAGATAATCGCAAAAAACGCAAAATTCAAATTGACATAAAATCCACCTAAGCCCTACAGTTTCTTTGAAAATTATCGATAATTTATACCACATGCCTTGTTCTCGGTGAAAATTTTTGCCGTCCGAAGCCGTAATCCGGTTGTCTCCGCCATTCCCCATCAGCGCGCACCTAATAGCAGGCCGCCGCACGCGTTCCGGCGAGTTTCCGCGCGTTTAACGCGAAAATTGCATCGAAAGACTTAAGAAAAATCAGTTTTTGTTTGAAAATTTCTCCAGACAAAATCTGATCCTTCTCATAGTAACGTCAATCGATAGCCCTCGCCGAGACGCGTGCAACGCGCCGTCGCGCGCGCCGATCCGTTCGGTAGTTTGCGAGATAATCGCAAAAAACGCAAAATTCAAATTGACATAAAATCCACCTAAGCCCTACAGTTTCTTTGAAAATTATCGATAATTTATACCACATGCCTTGTTCTCGGTGAAAATTTTTGCCGTCCGAAGCCGTAATCCGGTTGTCTCCGCCATTCCCCATCAGCGCGCACCTAATAGCAGGCCGCCGCACGCGTTCCGGCGAGTTTCCGCGCGTTTAACGCGAAAATTGCATCGAAAGACTTAAGAAAAATCAGTTTTTGTTTGAAAATTTCTCCAGACAAAATCTGATCCTTCTCATAGTAACGTCAATCGATAGCCCTCGCCGAGACGCGTGCAACGCGCCGTCGCGCGCGCCGATCCGTTCGGTAGTTTGCGAGATAATCGCAAAAAACGCAAAATTCAAATTGACATAAAATCCACCTAAGCCCTACAGTTTCTTTGAAAATTATCGATAATTTATACCACATGCCTTGTTCTCGGTGAAAATTTTTGCCGTCCGAAGCCGTAATCCGGTTGTCTCCGCCATTCCCCATCAGCGCGCACCTAATAGCAGGCCGCCGCACGCGTTCCGGCGAGTTTCCGCGCGTTTAACGCGAAAATTGCATCGAAAGACTTAAGAAAAATCAGTTTTTGTTTGAAAATTTCTCCAGACAAAATCTGATCCTTCTCATAGTAACGTCAATCGATAGCCCTCGCCGAGACGCGTGCAACGCGCCGTCGCGCGCGCCGATCCGTTCGGTAGTTTGCGAGATAATCGCAAAAAACGCAAAATTCAAATTGACATAAAATCCACCTAAGCCCTACAGTTTCTTTGAAAATTATCGATAATTTATACCACATGCCTTGTTCTCGGTGAAAATTTTTGCCGTCCGAAGCCGTAATCCGGTTGTCTCCGCCATTCCCCATCAGCGCGCACCTAATAGCAGGCCGCCGCACGCGTTCCGGCGAGTTTCCGCGCGTTTAACGCGAAAATTGCATCGAAAGACTTAAGAAAAATCAGTTTTTGTTTGAAAATTTCTCCAGACAAAATCTGATCCTTCTCATAGTAACGTCAATCGATAGCCCTCGCCGAGACGCGTGCAACGCGCCGTCGCGCGCGCCGATCCGTTCGGTAGTTTGCGAGATAATCGCAAAAAACGCAAAATTCAAATTGACATAAAATCCACCTAAGCCCTACAGTTTCTTTGAAAATTATCGATAATTTATACCACATGCCTTGTTCTCGGTGAAAATTTTTGCCGTCCGAAGCCGTAATCCGGTTGTCTCCGCCATTCCCCATCAGCGCGCACCTAATAGCAGGCCGCCGCACGCGTTCCGGCGAGTTTCCGCGCGTTTAACGCGAAAATTGCATCGAAAGACTTAAGAAAAATCAGTTTTTGTTTGAAAATTTCTCCAGACAAAATCTGATCCTTCTCATAGTAACGTCAATCGATAGCCCTCGCCGAGACGCGTGCAACGCGCCGTCGCGCGCGCCGATCCGTTCGGTAGTTTGCGAGATAATCGCAAAAAACGCAAAATTCAAATTGACATAAAATCCACCTAAGCCCTACAGTTTCTTTGAAAATTATCGATAATTTATACCACATGCCTTGTTCTCGGTGAAAATTTTTGCCGTCCGAAGCCGTAATCCGGTTGTCTCCGCCATTCCCCATCAGCGCGCACCTAATAGCAGGCCGCCGCACGCGTTCCGGCGAGTTTCCGCGCGTTTAACGCGAAAATTGCATCGAAAGACTTAAGAAAAATCAGTTTTTGTTTGAAAATTTCTCCAGACAAAATCTGATCCTTCTCATAGTAACGTCAATCGATAGCCCTCGCCGAGACGCGTGCAACGCGCCGTCGCGCGCGCCGATCCGTTCGGTAGTTTGCGAGATAATCGCAAAAAACGCAAAATTCAAATTGACATAAAATCCACCTAAGCCCTACAGTTTCTTTGAAAATTATCGATAATTTATACCACATGCCTTGTTCTCGGTGAAAATTTTTGCCGTCCGAAGCCGTAATCCGGTTGTCTCCGCCATTCCCCATCAGCGCGCACCTAATAGCAGGCCGCCGCACGCGTTCCGGCGAGTTTCCGCGCGTTTAACGCGAAAATTGCATCGAAAGACTTAAGAAAAATCAGTTTTTGTTTGAAAATTTCTCCAGACAAAATCTGATCCTTCTCATAGTAACGTCAATCGATAGCCCTCGCCGAGACGCGTGCAACGCGCCGTCGCGCGCGCCGATCCGTTCGGTAGTTTGCGAGATAATCGCAAAAAACGCAAAATTCAAATTGACATAAAATCCACCTAAGCCCTACAGTTTCTTTGAAAATTATCGATAATTTATACCACATGCCTTGTTCTCGGTGAAAATTTTTGCCGTCCGAAGCCGTAATCCGGTTGTCTCCGCCATTCCCCATCAGCGCGCACCTAATAGCAGGCCGCCGCACGCGTTCCGGCGAGTTTCCGCGCGTTTAACGCGAAAATTGCATCGAAAGACTTAAGAAAAATCAGTTTTTGTTTGAAAATTTCTCCAGACAAAATCTGATCCTTCTCATAGTAACGTCAATCGATAGCCCTCGCCGAGACGCGTGCAACGCGCCGTCGCGCGCGCCGATCCGTTCGGTAGTTTGCGAGATAATCGCAAAAAACGCAAAATTCAAATTGACATAAAATCCACCTAAGCCCTACAGTTTCTTTGAAAATTATCGATAATTTATACCACATGCCTTGTTCTCGGTGAAAATTTTTGCCGTCCGAAGCCGTAATCCGGTTGTCTCCGCCATTCCCCATCAGCGCGCACCTAATAGCAGGCCGCCGCACGCGTTCCGGCGAGTTTCCGCGCGTTTAACGCGAAAATTGCATCGAAAGACTTAAGAAAAATCAGTTTTTGTTTGAAAATTTCTCCAGACAAAATCTGATCCTTCTCATAGTAACGTCAATCGATAGCCCTCGCCGAGACGCGTGCAACGCGCCGTCGCGCGCGCCGATCCGTTCGGTAGTTTGCGAGATAATCGCAAAAAACGCAAAATTCAAATTGACATAAAATCCACCTAAGCCCTACAGTTTCTTTGAAAATTATCGATAATTTATACCACATGCCTTGTTCTCGGTGAAAATTTTTGCCGTCCGAAGCCGTAATCCGGTTGTCTCCGCCATTCCCCATCAGCGCGCACCTAATAGCAGGCCGCCGCACGCGTTCCGGCGAGTTTCCGCGCGTTTAACGCGAAAATTGCATCGAAAGACTTAAGAAAAATCAGTTTTTGTTTGAAAATTTCTCCAGACAAAATCTGATCCTTCTCATAGTAACGTCAATCGATAGCCCTCGCCGAGACGCGTGCAACGCGCCGTCGCGCGCGCCGATCCGTTCGGTAGTTTGCGAGATAATCGCAAAAAACGCAAAATTCAAATTGACATAAAATCCACCTAAGCCCTACAGTTTCTTTGAAAATTATCGATAATTTATACCACATGCCTTGTTCTCGGTGAAAATTTTTGCCGTCCGAAGCCGTAATCCGGTTGTCTCCGCCATTCCCCATCAGCGCGCACCTAATAGCAGGCCGCCGCACGCGTTCCGGCGAGTTTCCGCGCGTTTAACGCGAAAATTGCATCGAAAGACTTAAGAAAAATCAGTTTTTGTTTGAAAATTTCTCCAGACAAAATCTGATCCTTCTCATAGTAACGTCAATCGATAGCCCTCGCCGAGACGCGTGCAACGCGCCGTCGCGCGCGCCGATCCGTTCGGTAGTTTGCGAGATAATCGCAAAAAACGCAAAATTCAAATTGACATAAAATCCACCTAAGCCCTACAGTTTCTTTGAAAATTATCGATAATTTATACCACATGCCTTGTTCTCGGTGAAAATTTTTGCCGTCCGAAGCCGTAATCCGGTTGTCTCCGCCATTCCCCATCAGCGCGCACCTAATAGCAGGCCGCCGCACGCGTTCCGGCGAGTTTCCGCGCGTTTAACGCGAAAATTGCATCGAAAGACTTAAGAAAAATCAGTTTTTGTTTGAAAATTTCTCCAGACAAAATCTGATCCTTCTCATAGTAACGTCAATCGATAGCCCTCGCCGAGACGCGTGCAACGCGCCGTCGCGCGCGCCGATCCGTTCGGTAGTTTGCGAGATAATCGCAAAAAACGCAAAATTCAAATTGACATAAAATCCACCTAAGCCCTACAGTTTCTTTGAAAATTATCGATAATTTATACCACATGCCTTGTTCTCGGTGAAAATTTTTGCCGTCCGAAGCCGTAATCCGGTTGTCTCCGCCATTCCCCATCAGCGCGCACCTAATAGCAGGCCGCCGCACGCGTTCCGGCGAGTTTCCGCGCGTTTAACGCGAAAATTGCATCGAAAGACTTAAGAAAAATCAGTTTTTGTTTGAAAATTTCTCCAGACAAAATCTGATCCTTCTCATAGTAACGTCAATCGATAGCCCTCGCCGAGACGCGTGCAACGCGCCGTCGCGCGCGCCGATCCGTTCGGTAGTTTGCGAGATAATCGCAAAAAACGCAAAATTCAAATTGACATAAAATCCACCTAAGCCCTACAGTTTCTTTGAAAATTATCGATAATTTATACCACATGCCTTGTTCTCGGTGAAAATTTTTGCCGTCCGAAGCCGTAATCCGGTTGTCTCCGCCATTCCCCATCAGCGCGCACCTAATAGCAGGCCGCCGCACGCGTTCCGGCGAGTTTCCGCGCGTTTAACGCGAAAATTGCATCGAAAGACTTAAGAAAAATCAGTTTTTGTTTGAAAATTTCTCCAGACAAAATCTGATCCTTCTCATAGTAACGTCAATCGATAGCCCTCGCCGAGACGCGTGCAACGCGCCGTCGCGCGCGCCGATCCGTTCGGTAGTTTGCGAGATAATCGCAAAAAACGCAAAATTCAAATTGACATAAAATCCACCTAAGCCCTACAGTTTCTTTGAAAATTATCGATAATTTATACCACATGCCTTGTTCTCGGTGAAAATTTTTGCCGTCCGAAGCCGTAATCCGGTTGTCTCCGCCATTCCCCATCAGCGCGCACCTAATAGCAGGCCGCCGCACGCGTTCCGGCGAGTTTCCGCGCGTTTAACGCGAAAATTGCATCGAAAGACTTAAGAAAAATCAGTTTTTGTTTGAAAATTTCTCCAGACAAAATCTGATCCTTCTCATAGTAACGTCAATCGATAGCCCTCGCCGAGACGCGTGCAACGCGCCGTCGCGCGCGCCGATCCGTTCGGTAGTTTGCGAGATAATCGCAAAAAACGCAAAATTCAAATTGACATAAAATCCACCTAAGCCCTACAGTTTCTTTGAAAATTATCGATAATTTATACCACATGCCTTGTTCTCGGTGAAAATTTTTGCCGTCCGAAGCCGTAATCCGGTTGTCTCCGCCATTCCCCATCAGCGCGCACCTAATAGCAGGCCGCCGCACGCGTTCCGGCGAGTTTCCGCGCGTTTAACGCGAAAATTGCATCGAAAGACTTAAGAAAAATCAGTTTTTGTTTGAAAATTTCTCCAGACAAAATCTGATCCTTCTCATAGTAACGTCAATCGATAGCCCTCGCCGAGACGCGTGCAACGCGCCGTCGCGCGCGCCGATCCGTTCGGTAGTTTGCGAGATAATCGCAAAAAACGCAAAATTCAAATTGACATAAAATCCACCTAAGCCCTACAGTTTCTTTGAAAATTATCGATAATTTATACCACATGCCTTGTTCTCGGTGAAAATTTTTGCCGTCCGAAGCCGTAATCCGGTTGTCTCCGCCATTCCCCATCAGCGCGCACCTAATAGCAGGCCGCCGCACGCGTTCCGGCGAGTTTCCGCGCGTTTAACGCGAAAATTGCATCGAAAGACTTAAGAAAAATCAGTTTTTGTTTGAAAATTTCTCCAGACAAAATCTGATCCTTCTCATAGTAACGTCAATCGATAGCCCTCGCCGAGACGCGTGCAACGCGCCGTCGCGCGCGCGCCGATCCGTTCGGTAGTTTGCGAGATAATCGCAAAAAACGCAAAATTCAAATTGACATAAAATCCACCTAAGCCCTACAGTTTCTTTGAAAATTATCGATAATTTATACCACATGCCTTGTTCTCGGTGAAAATTTTTGCCGTCCGAAGCCGTAATCCGGTTGTCTCCGCCATTCCCCATCAGCGCGCACCTAATAGCAGGCCGCCGCACGCGTTCCGGCGAGTTTCCGCGCGTTTAACGCGAAAATTGCATCGAAAGACTTAAGAAAAATCAGTTTTTGTTTGAAAATTTCTCCAGACAAAATCTGATCCTTCTCATAGTAACGTCAATCGATAGCCCTCGCCGAGACGCGTGCAACGCGCCGTCGCGCGCGCCGATCCGTTCGGTAGTTTGCGAGATAATCGCAAAAAACGCAAAATTCAAATTGACATAAAATCCACCTAAGCCCTACAGTTTCTTTGAAAATTATCGATAATTTATACCACATGCCTTGTTCTCGGTGAAAATTTTTGCCGTCCGAAGCCGTAATCCGGTTGTCTCCGCCATTCCCCATCAGCGCGCACCTAATAGCAGGCCGCCGCACGCGTTCCGGCGAGTTTCCGCGCGTTTAACGCGAAAATTGCATCGAAAGACTTAAGAAAAATCAGTTTTTGTTTGAAAATTTCTCCAGACAAAATCTGATCCTTCTCATAGTAACGTCAATCGATAGCCCTCGCCGAGACGCGTGCAACGCGCCGTCGCGCGCGCCGATCCGTTCGGTAGTTTGCGAGATAATCGCAAAAAACGCAAAATTCAAATTGACATAAAATCCACCTAAGCCCTACAGTTTCTTTGAAAATTATCGATAATTTATACCACATGCCTTGTTCTCGGTGAAAATTTTTGCCGTCCGAAGCCGTAATCCGGTTGTCTCCGCCATTCCCCATCAGCGCGCACCTAATAGCAGGCCGCCGCACGCGTTCCGGCGAGTTTCCGCGCGTTTAACGCGAAAATTGCATCGAAAGACTTAAGAAAAATCAGTTTTTGTTTGAAAATTTCTCCAGACAAAATCTGATCCTTCTCATAGTAACGTCAATCGATAGCCCTCGCCGAGACGCGTGCAACGCGCCGTCGCGCGCGCCGATCCGTTCGGTAGTTTGCGAGATAATCGCAAAAAACGCAAAATTCAAATTGACATAAAATCCACCTAAGCCCTACAGTTTCTTTGAAAATTATCGATAATTTATACCACATGCCTTGTTCTCGGTGAAAATTTTTGCCGTCCGAAGCCGTAATCCGGTTGTCTCCGCCATTCCCCATCAGCGCGCACCTAATAGCAGGCCGCCGCACGCGTTCCGGCGAGTTTCCGCGCGTTTAACGCGAAAATTGCATCGAAAGACTTAAGAAAAATCAGTTTTTGTTTGAAAATTTCTCCAGACAAAATCTGATCCTTCTCATAGTAACGTCAATCGATAGCCCTCGCCGAGACGCGTGCAACGCGCCGTCGCGCGCGCCGATCCGTTCGGTAGTTTGCGAGATAATCGCAAAAAACGCAAAATTCAAATTGACATAAAATCCACCTAAGCCCTACAGTTTCTTTGAAAATTATCGATAATTTATACCACATGCCTTGTTCTCGGTGAAAATTTTTGCCGTCCGAAGCCGTAATCCGGTTGTCTCCGCCATTCCCCATCAGCGCGCACCTAATAGCAGGCCGCCGCACGCGTTCCGGCGAGTTTCCGCGCGTTTAACGCGAAAATTGCATCGAAAGACTTAAGAAAAATCAGTTTTTGTTTGAAAATTTCTCCAGACAAAATCTGATCCTTCTCATAGTAACGTCAATCGATAGCCCTCGCCGAGACGCGTGCAACGCGCCGTCGCGCGCGCCGATCCGTTCGGTAGTTTGCGAGATAATCGCAAAAAACGCAAAATTCAAATTGACATAAAATCCACCTAAGCCCTACAGTTTCTTTGAAAATTATCGATAATTTATACCACATGCCTTGTTCTCGGTGAAAATTTTTGCCGTCCGAAGCCGTAATCCGGTTGTCTCCGCCATTCCCCATCAGCGCGCACCTAATAGCAGGCCGCCGCACGCGTTCCGGCGAGTTTCCGCGCGTTTAACGCGAAAATTGCATCGAAAGACTTAAGAAAAATCAGTTTTTGTTTGAAAATTTCTCCAGACAAAATCTGATCCTTCTCATAGTAACGTCAATCGATAGCCCTCGCCGAGACGCGTGCAACGCGCCGTCGCGCGCGCCGATCCGTTCGGTAGTTTGCGAGATAATCGCAAAAAACGCAAAATTCAAATTGACATAAAATCCACCTAAGCCCTACAGTTTCTTTGAAAATTATCGATAATTTATACCACATGCCTTGTTCTCGGTGAAAATTTTTGCCGTCCGAAGCCGTAATCCGGTTGTCTCCGCCATTCCCCATCAGCGCGCACCTAATAGCAGGCCGCCGCACGCGTTCCGGCGAGTTTCCGCGCGTTTAACGCGAAAATTGCATCGAAAGACTTAAGAAAAATCAGTTTTTGTTTGAAAATTTCTCCAGACAAAATCTGATCCTTCTCATAGTAACGTCAATCGATAGCCCTCGCCGAGACGCGTGCAACGCGCCGTCGCGCGCGCCGATCCGTTCGGTAGTTTGCGAGATAATCGCAAAAAACGCAAAATTCAAATTGACATAAAATCCACCTAAGCCCTACAGTTTCTTTGAAAATTATCGATAATTTATACCACATGCCTTGTTCTCGGTGAAAATTTTTGCCGTCCGAAGCCGTAATCCGGTTGTCTCCGCCATTCCCCATCAGCGCGCACCTAATAGCAGGCCGCCGCACGCGTTCCGGCGAGTTTCCGCGCGTTTAACGCGAAAATTGCATCGAAAGACTTAAGAAAAATCAGTTTTTGTTTGAAAATTTCTCCAGACAAAATCTGATCCTTCTCATAGTAACGTCAATCGATAGCCCTCGCCGAGACGCGTGCAACGCGCCGTCGCGCGCGCCGATCCGTTCGGTAGTTTGCGAGATAATCGCAAAAAACGCAAAATTCAAATTGACATAAAATCCACCTAAGCCCTACAGTTTCTTTGAAAATTATCGATAATTTATACCACATGCCTTGTTCTCGGTGAAAATTTTTGCCGTCCGAAGCCGTAATCCGGTTGTCTCCGCCATTCCCCATCAGCGCGCACCTAATAGCAGGCCGCCGCACGCGTTCCGGCGAGTTTCCGCGCGTTTAACGCGAAAATTGCATCGAAAGACTTAAGAAAAATCAGTTTTTGTTTGAAAATTTCTCCAGACAAAATCTGATCCTTCTCATAGTAACGTCAATCGATAGCCCTCGCCGAGACGCGTGCAACGCGCCGTCGCGCGCGCCGATCCGTTCGGTAGTTTGCGAGATAATCGCAAAAAACGCAAAATTCAAATTGACATAAAATCCACCTAAGCCCTACAGTTTCTTTGAAAATTATCGATAATTTATACCACATGCCTTGTTCTCGGTGAAAATTTTTGCCGTCCGAAGCCGTAATCCGGTTGTCTCCGCCATTCCCCATCAGCGCGCACCTAATAGCAGGCCGCCGCACGCGTTCCGGCGAGTTTCCGCGCGTTTAACGCGAAAATTGCATCGAAAGACTTAAGAAAAATCAGTTTTTGTTTGAAAATTTCTCCAGACAAAATCTGATCCTTCTCATAGTAACGTCAATCGATAGCCCTCGCCGAGACGCGTGCAACGCGCCGTCGCGCGCGCCGATCCGTTCGGTAGTTTGCGAGATAATCGCAAAAAACGCAAAATTCAAATTGACATAAAATCCACCTAAGCCCTACAGTTTCTTTGAAAATTATCGATAATTTATACCACATGCCTTGTTCTCGGTGAAAATTTTTGCCGTCCGAAGCCGTAATCCGGTTGTCTCCGCCATTCCCCATCAGCGCGCACCTAATAGCAGGCCGCCGCACGCGTTCCGGCGAGTTTCCGCGCGTTTAACGCGAAAATTGCATCGAAAGACTTAAGAAAAATCAGTTTTTGTTTGAAAATTTCTCCAGACAAAATCTGATCCTTCTCATAGTAACGTCAATCGATAGCCCTCGCCGAGACGCGTGCAACGCGCCGTCGCGCGCGCCGATCCGTTCGGTAGTTTGCGAGATAATCGCAAAAAACGCAAAATTCAAATTGACATAAAATCCACCTAAGCCCTACAGTTTCTTTGAAAATTATCGATAATTTATACCACATGCCTTGTTCTCGGTGAAAATTTTTGCCGTCCGAAGCCGTAATCCGGTTGTCTCCGCCATTCCCCATCAGCGCGCACCTAATAGCAGGCCGCCGCACGCGTTCCGGCGAGTTTCCGCGCGTTTAACGCGAAAATTGCATCGAAAGACTTAAGAAAAATCAGTTTTTGTTTGAAAATTTCTCCAGACAAAATCTGATCCTTCTCATAGTAACGTCAATCGATAGCCCTCGCCGAGACGCGTGCAACGCGCCGTCGCGCGCGCCGATCCGTTCGGTAGTTTGCGAGATAATCGCAAAAAACGCAAAATTCAAATTGACATAAAATCCACCTAAGCCCTACAGTTTCTTTGAAAATTATCGATAATTTATACCACATGCCTTGTTCTCGGTGAAAATTTTTGCCGTCCGAAGCCGTAATCCGGTTGTCTCCGCCATTCCCCATCAGCGCGCACCTAATAGCAGGCCGCCGCACGCGTTCCGGCGAGTTTCCGCGCGTTTAACGCGAAAATTGCATCGAAAGACTTAAGAAAAATCAGTTTTTGTTTGAAAATTTCTCCAGACAAAATCTGATCCTTCTCATAGTAACGTCAATCGATAGCCCTCGCCGAGACGCGTGCAACGCGCCGTCGCGCGCGCCGATCCGTTCGGTAGTTTGCGAGATAATCGCAAAAAACGCAAAATTCAAATTGACATAAAATCCACCTAAGCCCTACAGTTTCTTTGAAAATTATCGATAATTTATACCACATGCCTTGTTCTCGGTGAAAATTTTTGCCGTCCGAAGCCGTAATCCGGTTGTCTCCGCCATTCCCCATCAGCGCGCACCTAATAGCAGGCCGCCGCACGCGTTCCGGCGAGTTTCCGCGCGTTTAACGCGAAAATTGCATCGAAAGACTTAAGAAAAATCAGTTTTTGTTTGAAAATTTCTCCAGACAAAATCTGATCCTTCTCATAGTAACGTCAATCGATAGCCCTCGCCGAGACGCGTGCAACGCGCCGTCGCGCGCGCCGATCCGTTCGGTAGTTTGCGAGATAATCGCAAAAAACGCAAAATTCAAATTGACATAAAATCCACCTAAGCCCTACAGTTTCTTTGAAAATTATCGATAATTTATACCACATGCCTTGTTCTCGGTGAAAATTTTTGCCGTCCGAAGCCGTAATCCGGTTGTCTCCGCCATTCCCCATCAGCGCGCACCTAATAGCAGGCCGCCGCACGCGTTCCGGCGAGTTTCCGCGCGTTTAACGCGAAAATTGCATCGAAAGACTTAAGAAAAATCAGTTTTTGTTTGAAAATTTCTCCAGACAAAATCTGATCCTTCTCATAGTAACGTCAATCGATAGCCCTCGCCGAGACGCGTGCAACGCGCCGTCGCGCGCGCGCCGATCCGTTCGGTAGTTTGCGAGATAATCGCAAAAAACGCAAAATTCAAATTGACATAAAATCCACCTAAGCCCTACAGTTTCTTTGAAAATTATCGATAATTTATACCACATGCCTTGTTCTCGGTGAAAATTTTTGCCGTCCGAAGCCGTAATCCGGTTGTCTCCGCCATTCCCCATCAGCGCGCACCTAATAGCAGGCCGCCGCACGCGTTCCGGCGAGTTTCCGCGCGTTTAACGCGAAAATTGCATCGAAAGACTTAAGAAAAATCAGTTTTTGTTTGAAAATTTCTCCAGACAAAATCTGATCCTTCTCATAGTAACGTCAATCGATAGCCCTCGCCGAGACGCGTGCAACGCGCCGTCGCGCGCGCCGATCCGTTCGGTAGTTTGCGAGATAATCGCAAAAAACGCAAAATTCAAATTGACATAAAATCCACCTAAGCCCTACAGTTTCTTTGAAAATTATCGATAATTTATACCACATGCCTTGTTCTCGGTGAAAATTTTTGCCGTCCGAAGCCGTAATCCGGTTGTCTCCGCCATTCCCCATCAGCGCGCACCTAATAGCAGGC
>OW121739.2:0-15223 GCA_933228805.2 Hipparchia semele
CTTAAATAGCTTATTTAGAGTATAATATTGAAGATATTAGGGAGATTATTAAATCTTTAAGTATTTATAAAAAAATTTTTTTATTTTTACAATGAAAATGTAATGTTTTAATTAAACTATATAAATAAAGAAATATTAATGAATTTAATCACTATAAATTAAGTTAGCAGCTTAATTATTTATATTTCAATTGGAATTTATTATTCAATAATATCATTAACAGTGATATACCTCTATTTTGGTTTCAATTAATAAATAAGGAGTAAAAACTCTATCTTTTAAGTCGAAATTAAATGCATTATTGCTTCTTATTTATAAGATAAATTGAATTATCAATATTTTTTGAATGCAAATCAAATGTTTTATATAAACTATAATCCTTTAAATAGTTCAATTTAATATATTTTGGTTTCATTCATGATAAAGTCCAATTAAAAGTATAATTATGAAGAATGATGAAATTTTTCATCATATAATGAAATTAACTCTTTTAAAAGAGATAATTATTGGTAAAATTAATGCAATTTCAATATCAAAAATTAAAAAAATTACAGTAATTAAAAAAAAATGTAATGAAAAGGGGATACGAGGAAGGGCTATTGGGTCAAATCCACATTCGAATGGGGAGCATTTTTCTCGATCTATAATTGATTTTTTTGAAATTAAAAAAGATAGTATAATAAAGATATTAGAAATTATTAAGATAATTAAAGAAAGAAATAATAAAATAAGGATTATTTATATTAATAATAAATTAAACTTTTTGATTGGAAGTCAAATATACTAAATATATTATATAAATAATTAATATCCTCATCAATAAATTGAAATATAAAGGAATAGTCATACTACATCTACAAAATGTCAATATCAAGCTGCTGCTTCAAATCCAAAGTGATGGTTATTAGAAAAATGATTATTTAAATGTCGAATAAAACATGTTAATAAAAATAAAGTTCCAATAATTACATGTAATCCATGAAATCCTGTGGCTACAAAGAAAGTAGCTCCATAAACTCTATCAGCAATAGTAAATGGTGCTTCAAAATATTCATATGCTTGAAGAATAGTAAAATAAATTCCTAAAATAATTGTAAAAAGTAGTCCTTGCATAGTTTGGGAGAAATTATTTTCTATAAGTCCATGATGAGCTCATGTTACAGTAATTCCTGAGCTAATAAGAATAATTGTATTTAATAGGGGAATTTGAAAAGGATTAAATGGGATAATACTTGTAGGGGGTCATATAGCTCCAATTTCAATATTAGGGGATAGACTTCTATGAAAAAAGGCCCAAAAAAAGGATACGAAAAAAAAAATTTCTGAAACAATAAATAAGATTATTCCTCAGCGAAGTCCATTAGATACTAATAATGTGTGTTTTCCTTGAAATGTTCCTTCTCGGCAAATATCTCGTCATCATTGGTATATAGTTAATAAAACAATTAAATACCCTAAAATTAAAAGATTTATATTAAAATTATGAAATCATTTTACTAAGCCAGTAACTAAAGTTATAACTCCAAGAGCTCCTGTAAGAGGTCAAGGTCTAAAGTCTACTAAGTGGTAGGGGTGATTGTGAGTTAATTTCATTAGTTAACTTCTCTAGAATAAAGAGTTCTTAAAATAGTAATTACATAAGATTGAATAATTGCGACTGCAATTTCTAAAGTTAGTAATAAAATTTGTGTAAAAATTAAAATACCTAATAAGTAATTAGGCATATTTAGGCCAGAGTTTCCTAATAGGGTTAAAAGTAAATGTCCTGCAATTATATTAGCTGTTAGTCGAACTGCTAAAGTTCCTGGTCGAATAATATTACTAATTGTTTCAATTAATACTATAAAGGGTATAAGAACTGTTGGAGTTCCTTGAGGGATTAAATGGATAAATATATGTTGAGTATTATTAATTCATCCATAAATTATAAATCTTAATCATAAAGTTAAAGATAAAGTTAATGAAAGATTAAGATGACTAGTTCTTGTAAAAATATAGGGGAATAGTCCTAATAAATTATTAAATAAAACGAAAAAAAATAAAGAGATAAAAATAAATGTTGATCCAGAAAAGCTATTAATTCCTATAAGAGTTTTAAATTCATTATGTAATTTAGAAGAAATAAAATTTCATAATAAAAAATATCGATTAGGTATAAATCAAAAAGAATAAGGAATAAATATTAAGCCAATAAAAGTTCTAATTCAGTTAAGAGATAAATTAAAAATATTAGTAGAAGGATCAAAAATTGAAAATAAATTATTTATCATTTTCAAGATAGATTATTTTTAAGAGTTGAAATTTTAGATATACTTTTATAATCATAATTATAATTAAAAATATAATAATTAATAATATTAAATAAAATAAAAATGCAAATAAAAAATAGTAAAGAAAATAATCAATTAATAGGTATTATTTGTGGGATAAAAGAATATTACTAAAGTAATAATTTAAATTTGACATATTTATGTTATAAATTAACTAATTCTTTATCATTAGAAGTAATTGCTAAATTACTATAAAATGGTTTAAGAGACCAGTACTTGCTTTCAGTCATCTAATGATGAATAATTATTGATTCAATTAATAAAATTTTTAATTGAAACTCTTTCAATTACAATGGGTATAAATCTATGATTTGCTCCGCAAATTTCAGAACATTGACCAAAAAAAATACCAGGACGATTGATAAAAAAACTTGTTTGATTAAGTCGACCAGGATTAGCGTCAACTTTTACTCCTAAAGAAGGGACTGTTCAGGAATGAATAACATCAGTTGCTGTGATTAAAATTCGAATTTGATTATTTATTGGTAAAACAATACGATTATCTACATCTAATAATCGAAAATTATTATTATTTTCAAATTGAGTTATGTATGAGTCAAATTCAACATTATTAAAGTCTGAGTATTCATATCTTCAATATCATTGGTGGCCAATTGATTTTAGTGTAATTAAGGGATTATTAAGTTCATCTAAAAGATAGAGTAACCGTAAAGATGGAAGAGCAATAAAAATTAAGGTAATTGCTGGAAGAATAGTTCAAATTAATTCAATTATTTGACTTTCTAGTAAAAATCGATTAATATATTTATTAAAAAATAAACTTAATATTAAGTAAGAAACTAGAACGGTAATAATAATTAAAATAACTAAGGTATGGTCGTGGAAGAAAATAATTTGTTCTATAAGAGGAGAAGCTCTATTTTGAAAATTAAAATTAGATCATGTTGCCATTTCTAAAAAAAGGATAGTCCTTTATAAATGGGGTTTAAATCCATTACATATAATCTGCCATATTAGAAGTTACTTAAAATAGGTAATTCATTATATGAGTGTTCAGCAGGGGGTAGATTTTGGTATCATTCAATAGAGGATGGTATATTTAATGCGAATAAAATAACACGTTGATAAATTATTGATTCTCAGATAATAATAATAATTAATATTATTGAAAATAAGGAGATATAAGACCCTAAAGATGAGATAATATTTCAAGATAAGAATCTATCAGGATAATCAGAGTATCGACGAGGTATTCCTGCTAATCCTAAAAAATGTTGTGGGAAGAAAGTTAAATTAACCCCAATAAATATAGAAATAAATTGGATCTTTAATAAATAAGGATTTAATACTAAGCCTGTAAATAATGGGTATCAATGAACAAATCCTCCAAAAATTGCAAATACGGCTCCTATAGATAATACATAATGGAAGTGGGCTACAACATAATAAGTATCATGTAAAGCAATATCGATAGAAGAATTAGCTAAAATTACTCCAGTTAATCCCCCAACTGTGAATAAAAAAATAAATCCTAGTCCTCATAATATTGAAGGACTATAATTAATTTGTGTGCCATGAAGAGTTGCTAATCATCTAAAAATTTTAATTCCTGTTGGAACAGC
Organism: Hipparchia semele; assembly: GCA_933228805.2. Lineage (NCBI taxonomy): Eukaryota > Metazoa > Arthropoda > Insecta > Lepidoptera > Nymphalidae > Hipparchia > Hipparchia semele. The sequence continues at coordinate 3,914 of OW121739.2, forward strand.
AATGATTATTGTGGCTGAAGTAAAATAAGCTCGAGTATCAATATCTATTCCTACTGTAAATATGTGATGAGCTCATACAATAAATCCTAATAATCCAATTGCTAATATTGCATAAATTATTCCTAAGCATCCAAAAGTTTCCTTTTTACCACTTTCTTGAGAAATAATATGTGAAATTATCCCAAATCCCGGTAAAATTAAAATATATACTTCTGGGTGTCCAAAAAATCAGAATAAATGTTGGTATAAAATAGGATCTCCTCCTCCTGCAGGATCAAAAAATGAAGTATTTAAATTTCGATCTGTTAATAATATAGTAATAGCTCCTGCTAATACAGGCAATGAAAGTAATAATAATAAAGCTGTAATTCCTACAGCTCAAACAAATAAGGGTATTTGATCATAAGTTATACTATTAATTCGTATGTTAATAATTGTTGTAATGAAATTAATGGCTCCTAAGATTGAGGAAATACCAGCTAAATGCAATGAAAAAATTGCTAAGTCTACGGAAGATCCTCCATGTGCAATATTAGATGAAAGTGGGGGATAAACAGTTCATCCTGTTCCTGCTCCATTTTCGACAATACTTCTTGAAATTAATAATATTAAAGAGGGGGGTAAAAGTCAAAATCTTATATTGTTTATTCGGGGGAAGGCTATATCAGGGGCTCCTAATATTAAGGGGACAAGTCAATTACCAAATCCTCCAATTATAATTGGCATTACTATAAAAAAAATTATAATGAAAGCATGGGCTGTAACAATAGTATTATAAATTTGATCATCTCCAATTAAAAATCCGGGGTTACCTAATTCTGTTCGAATAATTAAACTAAGAGAAGTCCCTACTATTCCTGCTCAAATACCAAAAATAAAATATAAAGTTCCAATATCCTTATGATTTGTAGAAAAAAGTCATTTTCGCTTAAATAGTAAAATGGCTGAGGGGTAAGCGATAAATTGTAAATTTATTAACGAGAAATTCTCTTTTACTAGGCCTTATAGTCATATTTTGATATAAAATTGCAAATTTTATGGGGTATATTAATACTAAGGCTTAAAGAAACTTCTTTATAAATAATTTTGAAGATTATTAGTTTAAATTAACTTAAAACCTTAAAAAAAAAATAGAGTTCTAAAAATTATTCCTAATAATGAGATAAATCTGAAAAAATTAATTAAAATTAAAAAATTATTTTTAATAAAAATTTTAAATCATTTGAATTTAAAAGAAAAGAATATAAATGAAGAATAAATAATACGAATATAAAAAATTAATATAATTAAACTTATTATAATAAAAAAAAATGAGATGATATATAATTTATTTAAAATTAAATAATTAATAATTAATCATTTAGGGAAAAATCCTAAGAAGGGGGGTAATCCTCCTAGAGATAAAAAATTAATTATAATTGAAAATTTAATTGAAAAATTAATATTAAAATTAAATATTTGATTAATATAAAAAATATTTAACATATAAAATAAAAAACATATAATACTAATTAAAAATGAATAAAGAAGAAAGTAAATTATTCATAAGGTTTCTCTAATAAGAAGGGCAGAAAGTATTCAACCTAAATTATTAATTGAGGAAAATGCTATTAATTTACGTAAAGAGGTTTGGTTAAAGCCTCCAATAGCTCCTACTAAAACATTAAAAATTATAATAAATATTAAAAAATTTATATTAAAATAATATGATAATAAAATTATGGGGGTAATTTTTTGTCAAGTTATTAAAATAAAACAATTTAATCAAGATAAACCTTCTATGACATTGGGGAATCAAAAATGAAAGGGGGTTGATCCTATTTTTATTAATAAAGAAGAATTAATTAAAATAGAAATAAAATTATTAGTGAAAAAATTTTTTATTAAAAATAAATTTAAAATAATTGCAAATAGAAAATTAATAGATGCAATTGACTGAGTTAAAAAATATTTTAAAGAAGCTTCTGAATTTAGTAAATTATTTGAATTTCTAATTAGTGGGATAAATCTTAATAAATTAATTTCTAATCCAATTCAACATCCTAATCATGAATTTGAGGAAATAGAAATTAAGGTTCTAAAAAATAAAGTGAATAAAAAAAATATTTTATTAGAATTAAAAAAAAATAAAATTTAAAATAAGAAAATTTTCTTAGATGATTTAATATCATTTTTAAAAAAGTATATTTTAGTGTAAGATGCACAATAATTTTTGATATTATCAGATATAGTTTAATTCTATAAAATATAATAAAGGTAAAAAATTACATTATTTATTCTATCAGAATAATCCTTTTATCAGGCACTTTATTTTTAAAAAAAAGGGATTTCCTTTATATTTGAGGTATGAGCCCAAAAGCTTCTTCTTAGCTTATTTTTAATTTTTTTTTTTTATATAATTAATATTAAGAATGGTTTAAAAATTTTTATATACATTTATATATATATATATATATATTTATTATATATAAATTTATATAATTATTTATATATTTATATTATTAATAATTATTTTAATTAATTAAATAATTTAATTTATATTATTTATTTAATTAAATTAAATTATTTAATTAATTATTAATTTAATAATACATAAATTTTTGTTGAATTAACTATTATTAAAATAATATTTCTTTATTTAAATGAACTGTATTAGGATTATCATGAAATATATTTTTAATATAATATTATAGAAGAAAAATAAGAGAAATATTAAAAATTTATTAATTTATATTATACATTTAATATAAAAAAAAAAAAAAAAAAATCTATATTTAAAATTTTACTAAATAAATAAAATTTTTATGTTTTATAAAATTTATTATATATTTATTTTACATATAAATTTTAGTATAAAATTTTAATTATTTTAATAATAATTAAAATCAATTTATAGTAATTAAAATTAAAAATTTAAGAAATTAAGATTTAGTAATATAAAAATTAATAACTAATTTTGTGCCAGCAGTTGCGGTTATACAAAAATTAAATTAAATTATTTCAGTTTATAATAAATAAAATAAAATTAAAATAAATATTAAATTATTAGGTGAAATTTTAATTTAATTAAATTTTAAATTAATTTTATGATTTAGTAAATTTAATAATAAACTAGGATTAGATACCCTATTATTAAAAATTTAATTTATAATACTAAAATAGTAAATAAAAAATATTGAAACTTAAATAATATGGCGGTATTTTAGTTCATTTAGAGGAATCTGTCTAATAATTGATAATCCACGAATAAATTTACTTAATTTATAATTTTATATATCGTTGTTAAAAAAATATTTTATAATAAAAATAATATTTAAAAATTTTAATAAAAAATTAATTCAGATCAAGATGTAGAATATAATTAAGAATATGATGGATTACAATAAAATAATTTAATATGGATAATTTAATTTTAATATTAATTTGAAGGTGGATTTAAATGTAATTTTAATTAATTTATTAAAATGATTAAAAATTGAAATATGTACATATTGCCCGTCACTTTCATTTAAAAATTGAAATAAGTCGTAACAAAGTAGAGGTACTGGAAAGTGTTTCTAGAATGAACAAATTAGAGCTTGTTAAAGTATTTCATTTACATTGAAAAGAAATTAAAATTTAATTAATTTGAGGGGGAAAAATTAATTATATAAATATAATAAAATAAATTTTAAATTTAAAAATATGTAATGGGGGTTAAAGTATTTTTAATAGAAAAAATTTAAATTTTTATAGTGAATTAAGTATTGTAAAAGAAATTTGAAATAAATGAAAATAAATTAATAAAAAAGAAAATTTAATTTATTGTATCTTGTGTATCAGAGTTTATTAAATAAATTTTTTATAAAAAAAAATTTCGAATTTAAAAGAGTTAATTAATTAATAAAGTTAATGTAGCATAATTATTTTAAATAATTAATTAGAAATGAAATGTTAATCGTTTTTAAATATATCTAGTTATTTTAGAAAAAAATTAAATTTTGAATTTAAATAATTTTATAATTTAATAAAATAATTATAAAAATTTAAATTTAATATATTAAGGGATAAGCTTTAAAATTAAAAATTTATAATAAAATAAATTTAAAATTAAAATTTTTAAAATTTATATTGTTTAAAAATTATAATTTATTATAAAAAATTTTAATATAAATAAAATTTAATTTAAAAATTTAAATTTATATAAAATAATAATTTTATATCATATAAAATTAATAATAATGATAAAATTAGTATAAAATTTATAATAAAGATATTAAATCTATAATTAAAAGTAATAAAAAGGAATTCGGCAAATAGAATATTCATTTGTTTATCAAAAACATGTCTTTTTGAGTATAATTTAAAGTCTAATCTGCCCACTGATAAATATTAAAGGGCTGCAGTATAATGACTGTACAAAGGTAGCATAATCAATAGTTTTTTAATTGGAAACTTGTATGAAAGATTTGATGAAATATAAGCTGTCTCTTATTTATTATTAGAAATTTATTTTTTAGTTAAAAAGCTAAAATAATTTTAAAAGACGAGAAGACCCTATAGAGTTTTATATTTACTTTTATTTTATAGTTATATAAAAATTTAAAATAAAATAAAATTAAGTATTTTGTTGGGGTGACAGAAAAATTAAATTAACTTTTTTTAAAAATTAAACATTAATAAATGATTAAATGATCCATTAATAATGATTATAAGAAAAAATTACCTTAGGGATAACAGCGTAATATTTTTTTTTAGTTCATATAAAAAAGAAAGTTTGCGACCTCGATGTTGGATTAAGGTAAAATTTAAATGCAAAAGTTTAAGATTTTGATCTGTTCGATCATTAAAACCTTACATGATCTGAGTTCAAACCGGTGTGAGCCAGGTTGGTTTCTATCTTTAGAGAGTAAAAATGTTTTAGTACGAAAGGATCAAACATTTAAAATAATTTTAATAATAGAATATCATTAATTAATTTATATAATTACTATTTTGGCAGAAAAATGTAATGGTTTTAGAAGTCATAAATATATAATTTATTATATAAATAGTAAATGATAATAATAGATTTATTGAATATATTTATTGGGGTATTAATTTTAATTATTGGAGTTTTAATTGGGGTTGCTTTTTTGGTTTTATTAGAGCGAAAAGTTTTAGGGTATATTCAAATTCGTAAAGGTCCAAATAAAGTAGGATTTATGGGGTTATTACAACCTTTTTCTGATGCTATTAAGTTATTCACTAAAGAACAAGTTTTTTTAAATTATTCAAATTATATTTTTTATTATTTTTCTCCTGTATTAAGATTTATATTATCTTTAATAATTTGAATGGTAATTCCTTATTATTTTAATATGATTGTTTTTAATTTAGGGGTATTATTTTTTTTGTGTTGTATAAGTTTAGGGGTTTATACTGTTATAATTGCAGGATGGTCTTCTAATACTAATTATTCTTTGTTGGGGGGATTGCGGGCAGTAGCCCAGACTATTTCTTATGAAGTTAGTTTAATTTTACTTATATTATCTAGAATTCTTTTAATTATAGATTTTAATTTAATTAAATTTATATATTATCAAGAGTTAATTTGATTTATTTTTATAATATTTCCTTTAAGTTTATGTTTTATTTCTTCTTTAATAGCTGAAGTTAATCGAACTCCCTTTGATTTTGCTGAGGGGGAAAGAGAATTAGTTTCAGGGTTTAATATTGAATATAGAAGAGGAGGATTTGCATTAATTTTTTTAGCTGAATATTCAAGAATTTTATTTATAAGTTTATTATTTACTATTATTTATATGGGGGGGTATAATCTTAATTTGGGATTTTATTTAAAAATAATTATAATTTCTTTTTTATTTATTTGAGTTCGAGGGACATTACCTCGGTATCGGTATGATAAATTAATGTATTTATGTTGAAAAAGTTATTTACCTGTTTCTTTAAATTATTTATTATTTTTTATTGGTTTAATGATATTATTAAATTATAAAATAAATTTAGTATAAATTAATAGAATAAATTATTCTTTCTTAAGTTTTCAAAACAAATGCTTAATTACAAGCTCATTAATTAATAAAGTTTATGATTTAAAAATAAGATTATCTCAGATTTTATTTAAAATTGGGTTAATGATAAAATAAGAAAAGTAAAATACAGTTAATAATTGACTTGTAATTACATATAAATTTTCAACTGGACGTGCTCCAATTCAAGTTAATAAAATAATTGTTGCGATTATAAATCAAAATAAAATTTGATTAAGGGGATAAAATTGAATACCTTGGATTTTTTTATTAAAGGTAAAAGGTAAAATAATAAGAATTAAAATAGATCTGACTAAAGCAATTACTCCTCCTAATTTATTAGGAATAGATCGAAGAATTGCGTAAGCAAATAAAAAATATCATTCTGGTTGAATATGAATAGGAGTAACTAAAGGATTAGCGGGAATAAAATTATCTGGGTCTCCAAGTAAATAGGGATTAGTTAATGTTAATAAAGTTAATATTAAAATTAGGATAATAAATCCAATTAAGTCCTTAAAGGTAAAAAATGGATGGAAAGGGATTTTATCTAAGTTACTATTAATTCCTAAAGGATTGTTAGATCCTGTTTGATGTAAAAATAATAAATGAATTACAGCTATTATTAAAATAATAAATGGGAGTAAAAAGTGAAATGTGTAAAATCGGGTAAGAGTTGCGTTATCAATTGCAAATCCTCCTCAAATTCAGTTAACTAATAAGGTTCCTAAATACGGAATAGCTGATAATAGATTAGTAATTACGGTTGCCCCTCAAAAAGATATTTGTCCTCAAGGAAGAACATATCCTATAAAGGCTGTAGCTATTAATAAAAATAGGATAATTACTCCTACTATTCAAGTATAAAAAAGATTAAAAGATTCATAATAAATACCTCGTCCAATATGAAAGTAAATACAAATAAAAAAAAAAGAAGCTCCATTGGCATGTAAAGTTCGAATTAATCAGCCATAATTTACATTTCGGCAAATATAATTTACACTAAAAAATGCTATTTCGATATTTGCTGTATAATATATAGTTAAAAATAGCCCTGTAATAATTTGAACTATTAGACATAAAGCTAATAAAGATCCAAAATTTCATCAACTTGAGATATTAGATGGGGTAGGTAAGTCAATTAAAGATCCATTAATAATTTTAATAACTGGATGAGTTTTTCGAATAGGTTTATATAAATTTATCATTAGTTAAAAGATCGAAGAGGCCCAAAAAAAATATTAGTAATTTTTACTACAGCAATTAAGGTAATAAATAAATAAATAATTATTATAATTATTAGCAAGTATGTTTGTTCATTATATAATTTAAATAAATTAATATTATTTTCATTATAGGAAAATAGAAATATGTTAATAAAATTATTTATATCTTCATTAATTGAAAAATTTAGTCAATTTAAATTATTTTTTAGTAAAATAGTAAATAATAAAATTATAGACGGGATTAAAAAATTAAATTTATTAATTATAGAAAAATTTATTAATTCATTAGAAGCAATACTTGAGACATAAATAAAAAGAACTAATAAACCCCCTAAAAAAACTAAAAATAAAATATATGAAAATCAGTATGAATTAATAAGTATTCCTAGTAAAAGACAAATAAATAATGTTTGTAAAAGAATTAAAAGTCCTATGGAAATAGGGTGATTAATAAAAAATATAAAAATAGATAAAAAAATTACTATAAAAGATAGAAATATTTTAATAATATCAAAGAATAGTTTAATAAAAATTATAATTTTGGAGATTATAGATAAAGAAATTCTTTTTCTTTGAAGTTTTTAAAGAAAATTCTTATTTTTGATTTACAAGACCAATATTTTATTTAAATTATAAAAACAAATGATAATATTAAATATGTGGGTAATAGGATTTATTATATTTTTATTTGGAAATATAATTTTTGTAAGTAAACATAAACATTTATTAATTGTTTTAATAAGTTTGGAGTTTATTGTTTTAAGAATTTTTTTTTCTATGATATTATATTTGAGTTTAATTGAGTATAATATATATATATTAATGGTTTTTTTAGTTTTTTCAGTTTGTGAGGGGGCTCTTGGATTATCAATTTTAGTTTCAATAATTCGAACTCATGGAAATGATTATTTTCAAAGATTTAATTTAATTTAATGATAAAATTTTTAATAATAATATTATTTATAATTCCTTTATGTTTAAAAAAAAATATATTTTGAATGGTTCAAAACTTAATAATAATAATAGCTTTTATTTTTATAAATTTATCTTTGAATATTATTACTTTTTGTAATTTAAGTTATATGATAAGATGTGATATAATTTCTTATGGGTTAATTTTATTAAGAATTTGAATTAGTTTTTTAATAATTATGGCAAGAGAAAGTTTATTACGGAGTAATTTTTATGAAAAATTTTTTTTATTTAATATTATTATATTATTAATAATATTATATTTAACTTTTAGAAGTATAAATTTATTTTTATTTTATTTATTTTTTGAGGCAAGATTAATTCCTACTTTAATATTAATTATTGGTTGAGGATACCAACCAGAACGAATTCAAGCTGGTTTATATTTATTATTTTATACTTTATTTGCTTCTCTGCCTTTATTATTAAGTATTTTTTATATTTTTAGTGAGATAAATTGTATAATAATATATTTTTTAAAATTTTGTAATTATGAATTTATTTTTTTATATATTTGTTTAATTTTAGCTTTTTTAGTAAAAATACCTATATATTTTGTACATTTATGATTGCCTAAGGCTCATGTTGAGGCTCCTATTTCTGGGTCTATAATTTTAGCAGCAATTATATTAAAATTAGGAGGGTACGGTCTTTTACGTATTATAATTGTATTACAAAAAATTGGATTAAAAATGAATATTATTTGGGTAGCAATTAGATTAATTGGGGGGTTTTATATCAGTTTAAAATGTTTTTGTCAAATTGATATAAAATCTTTAATTGCTTATTCTTCCGTCTGCCATATAAGTATTGTTATTGGGGGGATTATAACTATAAATTATTGGGGATTTATTGGGTCTTATGTATTAATAATTAGTCATGGACTTTGTTCTTCTGGGATATTTTGTTTGTCGAATATTAATTATGAGCGATTAAATAGACGAAGATTATTTTTAAATAAGGGGATATTAAATTTTATACCTTCAATAAGTTTATGGTGATTTTTATTATTATCTTCAAATATAGCTGCTCCCCCCTCTTTAAATTTAGTAGGGGAAATTAGTTTGATTAATAGATTAGTTAGTTGGTCTTGATTATCTATAATTTTATTAGTTATAATTTCATTTTTTAGTGCGGGGTATAGTTTATATTTATATTCTTATACCCAGCATGGAAAATATAATATTGGGGTATATAGATTTTATGGGGGAGTTTCTCGAGAATACTTAATATTAATATTACATTGATTACCCTTAAATGTATTAATTATGAAAATTGATTATAGTATACTTTGATTTTATTTAAATAATTTAATAAAAATATTGATTTGTGGCGTCAAAAATATGAAGTAATTCATTTTAAATTATTAATAAATATTGTTTGTGTTTTATTAGATTTTTTTTTTTATTTTTTTTTATATTAATTAATTTTTTTATATCTCTTTATTTTATTATAAATGAAATAGTAATATTTTTAGAGTGGGAAATTATTAGTTTTAGTTCTATAAGATTAGTTATATCTATTTTATTAGATCCAATTTCATTAATTTTTATAATATTTGTTTCTTTAATTTCTTCTTCTGTTATTTTATATAGAAAAAGATATATAAGTTCTGAATTAAATTTAAATCGTTTTATTATTTTAGTTTTATTATTTGTATTTTCTATAATTTTATTAATTATTAGTCCTAATATTATTAGAATTATTTTAGGATGAGATGGTTTAGGGTTAGTTTCTTATTGTTTAGTTATTTATTATCAAAATGTTAAGTCTTATAATGCTGGTATATTAACTGTTTTATCTAATCGAATTGGAGATGTAATAATTTTAATAGTAATTGCTTGAATAGTAAATTATGGGAGATGAAATTATATTTTTTACATAAATTTTATGGGGAATGATTATTCAATAAAAATTATTAGATTAATAATTATTTTAGCTGCTATAACTAAGAGAGCTCAAATTCCTTTTAGTTCTTGGTTACCTGCGGCTATAGCTGCTCCCACTCCTGTTTCTGCTTTAGTTCATTCTTCTACTTTAGTAACTGCGGGAGTATATTTATTAATTCGGTTTAATAATTTATTAATGGATACTTTATTTATTAAATTTTTTTTATTAGTTTCAGGTCTTACAATATTTATAGCGGGGATTTGTGCTAATTATGAATATGATTTAAAAAAAATTATTGCTTTATCTACTTTGAGACAATTAGGATTGATGATAAGAATTTTAAGAATAGGATATTATGAATTAGCTTATTTTCATTTATTAACTCATGCTATATTTAAAGCTTTATTATTTATGTGTGCTGGTAAGGTAATTCATTTAATAAATGATAATCAAGATATTCGTATAATAGGGGGGATAACGATATATATTCCTTTAACTTCTTTATGTTTAAATATTTCAAATTTAGCATTATGTGGGATTCCGTTTTTAGCAGGATTTTATTCTAAAGATTTAATTTTAGAAGTAGTAAGAATGAGTAATTTAAATTTTTTAGTTTTTTATTTATATTATATTTCTACAGGTCTGACTATATTTTATACTATTCGTTTATTAATATATTTAATAGTAAGAGATTATAATTTATTAGTTATTTATAATTTATTTGAGGAAGATTATATTATATTAAAAAGTATATTTATTTTACTTTTTATAAGATTAGTTTCTGGAAGATTTTTAAGATGAATAATTTTTTCTTATCCTTATATAATTTATTTACCTTTTAATTTAAAAATAATAGTAATTTATGTAATTTTAATTGGATTATTAATAGGGGTTTTAATTAGAAATATAAAAATTTATTCTTTAAATAAGTTTATAATAACTTATAAATTAAGATCTTTTTTAACATTAATATGATTTATACCTAGTTTATCTACTTATGGTTTAAATTATTATTTTTTAAATTTTGGTCAAAAATTATTAAAAAACATTGATATGGGATGAAGAGAGTTATATAGAGGTCAAGGTATATATAAAGTTATTAAATATTATTCTTTTGTTAATTTTATTTATCAGATAAATAATTTTAAAATTTATTTATATAGATTTATTTTATGAGTAATAATTTTTATTTTTATAGTTATATTATTTTA